>JAULCE010511051.1:0-24994 GCA_032359355.1 Macoma nasuta | reverse complement strand
TAGTCTCTTGTAACTCTTATAAAGAGTGGCTGTGTATTTACTATACTCTCTGTATATATGATGTTTGATGTATGCATATATGTACACAGATGAGACTTTAATAAAGATATAAATATATACATGTACATGTACATGCAACACCGGCTTCCTTCTTTGTGTTTATGCAACGGAACCAGCGTCATCCGAAGATATTGCATAAAGACATCAACTGCAACTGCAAACTGTTCACGGATTGCTTCTACTGTCGCCTCTATTCAGATATATATCGTAACGTTTCTTATCGTGAAATTCGTCAAAATAAAAGCATCATATAACCATGAAAAATGAATTACTGGTATATTTATTATAGACCCTTAGATTCAGCAGGGGCTCCCGGCTTTAGCCGAGTGCCAATATAATAAATTAGTGTCCGTCTATCATTCGCCTGCATAACCCTTTACCATACTATTCGCGACCATAGTAATCCTTAAACACGGAGTGGATCTGATCCAGTTCCAAGCTGTTTCACACTCAGACATTGTGTTTTACCAAAGCTCAAGCGAAACAAATCAAGCACACGACACTTCCGGCAGCCGACAATAATGCAGCATACAACCAGCTTAATTAACTCTAAGTTTTACGTCTTGTTTATTAGATAATTACTATACGGATGTATCTCAATAGTCACTCCAAAAGTAGGTCAAATACGCGTAAATTCAACCTCATTTTGCATAATTTCCACATAATTTGCTATTCATTTTTGGCGGTTTATGCGGCTAGCCTTGAAAATGTGCACTGTGTGTAGTACAGATCTATCTCAGTATTCCGAGCTAAAACTAAACGGCGCTTTAGATTATGCAATTTTTTGTGACAATACAGAAGAAAGTATAAAAGATTTTGACGAATTTTTAAAGACTGTAGATACGACTATAGTGGGACAAACGTTATTCTTTACCATTCAACGCGTTAGACACTGATCACAACAGTTTGAATCCTGATAAGACACCGAATAGCTCATCAGACGTCGAGTTACTCCGTCTCAGATCTGGCTCCAAACAGTTTGGCACGTTTGGTAATAAAATCTTCAGAATTGGCCAAAAAGGCTGTCAATTGTTCCATATCAGCTGCATTTCGTTGAAGCGTCTGTCGCGCTTATCACGCATTTAACACTTTCACCAACATGCAAAATATTTACCAATAATAAATCAATATTTTTTTAAATACCATTTTAAAATTAAAACGATTAAACCAATATCCACCTGTCACACCCCTGATAGATAAAATGCTACTGATTGACCACTACACCCTATCGAAAATCAATAATTATCACTGACCAGTCTAGGAATTCTAAACTGTTTTACCCTTAGCCTGCTATTCGCGATTAAGGTGATTATTCAAACAGCTTGGGTCCGGATCAGACGCCGAGTAACTCGGCGTCTGATTTGGCTCCAAGCTATTAGACACTCAGACAATAGGTTCACTATTTTCTAAGAAAATCGGACGATGTTTAAGAATGATGCAGACGACATTTTCAGCAGACGACAATTTTCGTAGCAGGCTAAGGGTTAAAAACTTCTTCAATAAATTTGTGACATGCATGAACTGTTCAGCAAGTCAAAACTATCATTATTAACCCTTATCACGCCACTCGCGCCAATGGTGATGTCATCAAGCTTGGATCCTAATCAAACGCCGAGTAACTCGGAGTCTGATCCAGATCCGAACTGTTAGTAAAAAAATATTTAAAAGAAATAAATGAATTGTGCTCCGAAGTTAACTTAGATTGCATATGGCTAATGACACTACTTGTTTTTAACTACTTTAGTAATGAGTCACAGTTTTTCTATTTTACTATCTCTGAAAAATACACCGCAATGTCTATACATTATTTGGTTCATATGCTACGTCACACAAGCACACTGTTTTTTTATTACAGTAATGCTATATTCACCTTCGTCTTAGTTTTTACGCCACACTGGCATTAGTTAAAACTTTATTATATCGCCACATAGGCTAAGCACACCTGTATTGGTTTAACTAATTTACCCCACAACACTGGCTTATCTCTCAGGCATTAGTTAAAGTAAATTATTTCGCCACACAGGCTTATCACACAGTAATTTATCACATAGGCTACCGGTCATTGCTAAATGCCACTTAGGAATAAGAAATCTCTATAACTAGCCACACAGGCCATGTACACTTCTTAAGTTGCATGTAGCATGTTGCAACCCAATCACATACAAATGAACTTTGGAAATTTAAGAATAACATGTCACTGTGAATAATTTCTGGACAAAACACACTTCTTATTAATACAGTTTCCATATTGGCTAGAAAGTCACAAGCAACTATAACTATTAAACGTCACAGTCACAACAATTTGAATATGCCTAAAGGTAAACCAATAAAACAGGGTGGAAATAAAACCTCTTGCTTCCATGACTAACATAACTCTATGGCCGATTTGCTGAAACTCGCTTTCCTCCGATCACAGGTGTTCGGCACGTCTAAAGACTAAAACAATAAAAAAAATGTTTTCGAAATCGTATATAATACGAAAAGGTAGACATGAAATCCCCTTCAAAGTTTGCACCTACTTGCTTTAAAAACCCGCAACTCGGCCAAAACTTGGACGATCCTAAAAAATAAGGTCTCTTTTTTAGTGGAAAACATGCTCCCTCCTTGTGAATAAACAACAACAAAAACAATCGACTTACCATAGCATCTTCTACAGATCCATGACCGTCAATATGCCCCAGGTAAGACAGATCTGACCGATCCGAAGATCCACTTCGCACGCACTTTTCAAACAAGTATCACAAACAACAATCATATATCGAAGTTCATTTCATAAACAATGTCAAGTTTAAACCTCGATGAAAGAAGCTATGTTCTGTCGTCATTTCGACCAAAAAAACTCGGGACAATAACTTGAATCGGTACCAGTTTGTGGAAAATGCCATTTTGATCTGTAAAACAATTGCACTTGTTCATGTTTCTAATACCGAATACAAAAACATAATAGAGCCGAGAGCCAATCTACCGTTCAACAACGATAACAATCGAGTGATTTCGAATGAATCGTCAAGCGTCTAGCCGATTGTTTGAATTGAGTTCAAAACAAAATATCAACCAGTGATTTTATCGTTTTTCTTCGACAAACGGATTACATACATCAATTTAGTTAAAAGAAGTATAGTGTTATGACAAACAATACCAAATGAACTCGGATATATGATCGTTTTTGTGTGACACTCGTTGGAAAAGCGCCTTGTTAATGTGCGAAGTGGATTCTCGGATCGGTCACATCGTGCCCTACCTGGCGTTATTGACGTTCGTGGATCTGTAGAAGATGCTATGGTAAGTCGATTGTTTTGGCTGTTGTTTATTCACAAGGAGGCATGTTTCCCACGAAAAAAGAGACCTTATTTTTCAGGATCGTCCAATTATTGGCTGAGTTACGGGTTTTTAAAGAAAGTAGGGGCAAATTTGAAGGGGATTTCATGTCTACCTTTTCGTATTATATACTATATCGAAAAAAATTAAAAAAAATTAATCGTTAGACGTGCCGAACACCTGTGGTTTGACACTGGAACAAAACTCCAAATATTGAGAGAATCAGAACTGTGAACTTTTAAATAAAGCAGGTTTAAGCAGATGACAAATTTTGATTATTAAGAAGAAGGGTTAACAGAAATGTACTTGTTCAACATAACATACTTCTTCTACTACTACTTCTACTACAAGTAGTTTAATTATGACTAATCAATATATTATAATTGATATCAGAATGGTTATACATTTAATGCGATAGTAGTCATTCTAAGTGCTAGCTCTAACTGCAAATTCGATTGATAACTGATTTAATCTGAAGCTTATAAATTATTTTATTGTTTGGAATGTAAAACTGGTTGTTTTCATTCCCACATAAACCATAACGTGTTTATAAAATGAGTAGACCTGGATCAGAAGTATCTGATCAGGATCTGCTGTTTGCTTGTTGTGTGTTAAGGTCTGATACTTTACTTTTTGCTTTGAAAATATAATACTTTGATTTTAAAATCTATTCAATTAAATGTTCTCAAAATATACTTATTCATTTAATAAAATAAATAAATATATTTTTGATAACTATCATTCCAAAATCTAAAAATTCCACAGCATTCTAAAGCCTTTACAAAATAAATATAACCCGAACTAAACACTGACACCTGGGTGTAATTCAATATGGCCATTAAGCTAAAAGTCGGGTCATTTTACAGCCATGTAATTGGAATGTTTTGATAATAAACACTTTATGGCCGGAGAAAATGTTGAAAATCTTGGAGATTCTGGCTTATTCAGTAGACTGTGTAGTTCAGTGCATGATTTCTGTTTTTTCACGTGCAATTTGTTTTGTCAATGTATTTTACTTTTCAAAGTGTTTAACAATGCATGTACTTAAAGTGGTTATTTACGAGCGCAAAAATGACATTGGCATTATTTCTTTATATTTTTATTTTTCTTTCTATATTTTTCGTCTCTCTATCTCAGTGATCAAAAAAGAAAAAAAAATATTATAAAAGCCATTGAACGGTAGATATGTACACAAAATAATACGAGTTCGACACAGAATATACTAAAACGATTCCATGATCTGAGTGTACACCATATCAACATGATTTATATCTGTAATATTTGTATATTTTGCTAATTAACTGTATATTTTGCTAACCAGTCTAGCATCTAGACCCATTTTTCTAAGTTTCCCCCTATTTTCCCTGACCACATTTAACAGCTGGTGGTGATTATCTGCAATCTCAGATAACAGCTGATCTCTGCAGGTTAAGTCCAGTTTCCATTATCATATTACAGTGTGTGTCTTGGAGCTAGCCCTTCTTTTCGACAGAAAAGTGATTTTAGATTCAAATTCGGTTTATATTGGGTGGCTGTTTTGTGTTGTATGTGGTGTGTCTTGCAAGACCTTTCTATCTATTTTTATTTTAAATAAGCATACTCCTGTGTATTGGGAAACATTATAGAGCACATTGCAAAATCACTGATCAGGATAACATCAGATTTTCCTGTAGAAAAAAAGATACAATAAATACTTGTGTTTTGTATTTAGATTTTGATTAACATTGGTAGAAAAAACTAGAACAGTCACTGAATGTGACAAATAACCCCATACCGCCTCCTTGTTACAACGCAATATGCCATCCTATACATATACATGTAACTCGGCATTAAACTAAAATATGTAGATCAAAATTACATCTTACACATCTACTACTCATGGAAATTATGTTTGCAAACAATAATTACAATCTGTACATTAACCCTTTTAATGCTGAATTTTCAAATGGATCGTTCCAATATTGAAATAATACTAGTTTATATTGACATATTGGGATATTTACCATTTACGTGTTTATGGAAATATGACAAACAGTGTAGCACTTGACCAGAGGGCTTCTGGAGGATCCTTCTGATCTGGGTCTACACTGTTTCCAAAGGCATATAAACTTGTTTCCAGCACTTAAATGGTTAAACTAATTCATTGTTCAATTGATTTCACACTTTCTAAAACTTTTGTAATTAAACATTTAATATGAATAACTTGTATATTATTTTTTATTATTTTATAGAGTGTATTCAAATTGTGTTCAGGCAGATGACTCCTCGAAACGGTAGATTTTCTCCTGCATCACACTTATGCCCTAATCGGGCACAATCTTAAAATATACTGGCTTTACGACTATTTGAATAGCCTTTACTTAACAAATGGTTCATTCATATAGAAATATCATACTGACACATATATCCTAGTTCCTTAACTGTTCTTAAAATGTTTCATTTATCAACCAAGAACTATTTAAAAAAAGTCCAGACACTTTCAATCATCGAATAGTTCTGGAAGTGTTCATAAAATACTTTCAGTGATGCTGAGTTCTTGAAATGTGCTTAATATTAATTATAAAGCTCTTTTAAAGAACAATTAAGGAAAAATACAAGTTCTTAATCTGTTCTTAATCTGATCCTGGAACATATCTCGACTGTTTCAAGAACTTAGACAATTCTTGACATGTTCTCAATTTGTTTCAGATAACATTCATATAACAATTCAAGAACGTATTAGGTTCTTGACATGCTCTGAAAGTGTTATGGAAAATGAACAAACAAATCTATAACAAATTTAGTTCTTAACATGTTCTTACACTGTATATAAGACAGTTTAATCTTTGGCTAAGACTCAATAACTGTTCCGATCTGTGAGTTTCAGAACTTTCAAAGACAGTTCTTGAAAATAAGAACTGATTTTCGCAGGAGTACCTAATGCTGTTTCAAATATGGTATTGGAACAAAGTCCATATTTCTTGTAAACCATTGAAGCCGACAATATAATATGTGCCACTCCAAATAAAGGTTGATTTACCTTGCATAGCACATGTATGTTCTCGCAATCTCAGGTGATTGTGTAAGTTGTGCCATACTTGAAGCTTGGTTTACGTACAACATTACTCAATTAATTGTATCTAATCTAGTCTAATTATGTAACTTACGATTTAAAAAATCATTCTTAATTAAACTTTAATTATGCTTACAATGAAATGCACAAATGCATCCACCAAATAAGAATACACTTTACACAACAGTTACATTGCAACTTACACACAACAGTTTTCTCATCACTTTTTAGTCAAATATTTTATATTGACAGTATGCACATTATTAGGGATATTATATTACACGACCAGATATCCGAGCTGGTCAGCACAGCAGGTTGTAAATGTAATGCGAATTTTATTGCTCTTGTGGTCAGTTAACGGATTTACAGGTCTGATAAGCCGAGCATCAGGATGATGCTCGATTCTGGGGCTAGTTGATAGACTGTAATAGTAAACCCTTAGCCTGCTACGAAAATCGCCGTCTGCTAAATATATCATCCGCCTCACTTTTAAACATCATCCGACCTCCTTCAAATCCGATGGGACCTTTTGTCTGATAGTCAAACAGCTAGGATCCAGATAAGATGCCGAGCTACTCGGCGTCTGATCTGGATTCAAGCTGTTTGAGTAATTGAGTGTGGAATAATCTGTCAATTTGATTTTATGTTCGGGGGGAGCAAAACATGAAGTCTCTACCTAATTATTTAAGATCGCAAAGCACATTTTTAGGGAGCGGTCATGTTTCTTTGCAGTTCGGCAGGATACAGCATAAAGTTTCTAAATTTAAGGTCGGCAATTCAGTGGTAAAATTTAGGGTCAGTCTGGTCACCGAAATCACAAGTTTATTTTTTTTATTTTGTGGGGGTTTTTTTTGGGGGGGGGGGAAGGGTGCATATACGGCCAACCGAGTCTAAACAATCCAAATTCAATACTATTTGTAAGTTTAGACGCAGAGTTACATAACGGCGGATCCATATCAAACATGTCGTGGATGAAAAGTTGGACTCAATTAATGACCAGTTGTAGCTCTAAACCAATTCTAGCTTGGAACTTAATTACATACAATTTGACTTCATAAACATTCTACTATATATGACGCAAACATTCGGATAACATCAGTTTTATCAGTCCGACTTACAACTCTAAGTAATAATCATTAAATGTGTATGAACATTAACTGCGTGGGCCCATTTTCGGACGTTCACATTCTCGGCGTATATTCCGGCCAGTGTTACATAAAATTTTGACCCCGTTAAAAAATGACCAGGTGGGTCTATTTTTAACAGCGGTCGGGTCAATTTTCAACGTTAAAAAATGACCCTACCCGTTAAATAATTACCCTGCACACACGTGAACAGGTGACCAATTCAATACATTACAAAACCTGTATTTCTCTCAATTCATGGAGTAACATGAAAACATGAGGTTAAGTTACATTAATCATTTACAGGCTTTGGTAGTAAGATACTTAATTTATTTAAACATGCTCTTTGTGGGAGAGTTCACAACATTACTCATACTTGCAGTTTATGTACTCAAAAATAATAAAAAAAACGCACCATATAATTGCGATATTGATTTTGAGTACCCAAGTTGACGTAACATGCTTTAGAACTACATGTAAACTTGGCGTTATGTAGTCAGATACATCAGTATTTTCAGAGTAGGGGATTATACATATTTTTGAAATGACCCACACATAAGAAATCGACCTCATTGAAAACTTCAATCCGGTGCTCATATTCGACCTGCTTAGTTGCTTAATTATGTAAAACTTTATTAGAACAGAACGGAATGTATTATTTACTGTATAGCCGGGTCATATTTCAACGTTTGAAACTGATCCCAAACTATATAGTGTTGACCTATCAAATAATGCAATAAAATAACATCAAGCTTGTGTTGGTAGATCGCCTTCAATATTTTGTTAAGCGAGAGGCTTTGTTATTTTAAATTCCCCGAGTCATTAATTCGTATCTCAGTACTGTTTATGTGAATTATATTGGTAAGTTACAGGAATGGTTTGAAATCAACTGAATATTGGCAAATTTGTTAGTGTGCCTCTTCAATATAAACACATTTAACCATTCGCTTGCAACAAAACTGTATTCTGTCTACATTATTCTTTGCTTCGTTTTTAATATCAATTCATATTGCCCGGCTGCTATGCTACACTTGGGATACATCGTGTAGTCGCCAACAAACATGATCTTATACTATAAAAAGCACACCATCAACCCTTACAATATGGGGCATGAGTTTATAAATTATTTGCAAAGTGTGTAGACCCACATGAGAGTGTTTCGCTAAATGACAAAGTTACAAGAATAACACGCTACAAAAAAGTGAAAATATCTTATCCGGTCTACAAAACGGGAGAGTCCTTGTGACAATTCAGCATGGAAAATTTTATGAATTTCAAATGCATCTGTTTTCCAAACGAATGGACGGGAAGATAGACGCAGTTGATAACAATATCCCCATTAACGCAATGCTTCGGGTGACGATAACGGACAACTTGTGGGTGGGCAAAGTAGCGAAACGGCCTGCAAACCGATGAAGAAAAATTAGCTTATGCCGAATAAGTTATCCACTACACATAAATTCGATCGTTTTATTATAAATAGTATTATGATTATCATTATCATCACTAGTATTATCATTATTATAATAATTTGGGAAACCTTTGTTTAATATGTACTCTTATTTCTCCTATGGTGTCGTTAGATGTAAATAGAGCAAAAACGATATTTATTTGTCGCGCTTTTTCGACCAAAAGACTGAGCGGCGCATTTGATGTTTTACAACCAGAAACACGGCGATCACACTCTCGGGCATCTAGATTCAATCTATACAAA
This sequence comes from Macoma nasuta, assembly GCA_032359355.1. Taxonomy (NCBI): domain Eukaryota; kingdom Metazoa; phylum Mollusca; class Bivalvia; order Cardiida; family Tellinidae; genus Macoma; species Macoma nasuta. Next base: position 15,726 of record JAULCE010511051.1, on the reverse strand, counting down.
CCTAGCCGTCAACCCTTTCATTATTTAGCCACATGAGAGGGTTTTGCAAATGGCAAGGTTATATTGGAATCGACCTGCAAAAGTGAAGTGAACTTGTCCAGTATATACACTTGGAGAGTACGTGTGACAATTCGGCACGGAAAGTGTTAAAGTTGTTGACTGGTGTTACCAACTAATTATTATAACAACGTCATAATAAACTAAACTTTCAACGTGTTCCGAATGGGGGAATGGGGGCACGGGGGTAGGGCTGGGATGAGGTCTGGAGCACACACTGGATCCGCACATTCTGTTACCTTTCTGAACACAGTCCGGTGGCTTGGTGCAAAACTGTTGTAACTCCTTTACAAAAGTGAAGGCGTTACAATAGTTTTGCACTAATCGACTGGAGTCTCTTTATGAGGTTTAAACATAGGTTAAACTAATCGTGAAAATGACCCCTTACCTGACCAAAATTTAAGTCTTCAACAGCTGTTTTTGTTAATATTTGCTGTTGAAATGTTGTAAGGGTCGAATCTTGCGTATGTGAAGTTTCAATGCAATAGCTTATATGATTTCTGAGAAAAGGCCTTGCATGAAAATCTTTAACCAAGCAGACAGCGCCGACGCCGACGGCGACAGCGACACAAGGACGACTATTATAGCTCTCCATATTCTTCGAATAGTCGAATTAAAAAATATAAACATTATAATGATTCAAATAATATTGTATTTTATTGTATATTTTATGAGTATGTATTATCACCAGATCTTTCATTGTCAGTACTTTTATAATATTTTATATCCAAACCTACAGTTTATAGTGTTCTGTGCACTGTCAGTTTAATCTAATAGATAGAGAAAGAGAAACAACGATGTGGATCCTGATCTAATTGCATAATGTTTTCAATATATATATATATACTTATCCAACATTAGGGCGAGGTGCCTTTTTGGCATACATAAGGGCGACTTTTGTAGGTAACCACTTGACTCTCAGAGCACTTCAGTCTTCTAATATATCAACAATGAAATATGAAAGACACTTCGTATCAGTACTTAATAATGATCGATACTGAAACACTGTTATTAGAAAATCAATGTAATAATCCAATAAACTCAATGGATTTAGCTTTAAAGTGTGCCATATTGAAGTTGTATATATGCTGTAAGATAAGGATATATGGTATAAAGTAACTTTATTTCCTTTGAATGACCGACACATTGTTGTGATATGTATTTAACGTTATTTGTTATATTTGGTACACTTTGCATGGCAAACAGCTTGGGGATTGATCAGGCGCCGAGTTACTCGGTGTCTGATCAAGCTCCAATCTGGTTTTAAAGGCTACTACAATTACAGGTTTCTTACAGTCTTTCAAAGGATACTCTCTGGATTACATTATACATTCAATCTTTTAAGCGCCTCTGTAACTGATGACAATTAAAAACAGATTTTCATGTTTTTCATCAGATTCTTTCCTAGTGGGTTAATCTCTAAAAAAGCTTCCAGAGGCTTACAATTAAAATTGTAGTTCACCCTCTTCTTAATGTTAATAATCTAAAAAATTAAATAAATAGTTTGTATTGCGATGAAAAACTTAATGAAACAACTTGCAAACAATTGCGCATACAATTTCAGCATTTCATATATTACATTCAGACTAAGTTTTATTCAAAACTCAGATAATAATTTTCTTCAAAGAAACAATGAATAAGACATGGTTTCAAAATAAATTAAATGCCAATTTCGCATTCAGATAAGAAACACGGTTAATTGGTCTCGTCTCAGAGTTCAAACTGTATGCAAAAAATAAATAAGCTCGCAACGTTTAATGTATACTGTGTTCCAAATGATACCTTACGGAATTTTTCAAACTGTTTGATGACTATTAGCAAAGTCGAAAGTAAAACATATGTGTACAGGTCAATATGGATCGTGTTGCACACCTGGTGTTAGCAATCACTGGTAAATATTATCTAGAATACAGTCGTTTGTTATTTATTTGAGAGTCGTAGACAAGATCAGGCAATGCTGCCACAGCTACTGGTCAATATGTTGTAGGGTAGACATACTGGACAGTAACAGACTTAGATTTTAATAAAAACGAATTATCAAGGAATTTTGAATCAACTATTCCTGCCACTGCCAAATGTTTCCCATATAAGCCGTACATTCCCGATGATTTCCGAATATCAATGCGTATGGTATAGCAAACTGTTTCAACATAGAAGTACATCCCTGGCCTAGTGGAAAGTGAGGGAGATTACCGACTACATAGTTTCTGGTTCGAATCTTCTTTATCAAATATGTTTATTTTTACTTTTATGCTGTTTGATCACGCGTACACGACTTGTAACATGATCATATGCATATTAAAAAAATAAACATTAAAAATATAAGAAAACGAGAACAGAAGTGGTTCTAAATAAAAAAAGAGAATGAACAAAACTTTAAAAGAACAGTTAACTAATTAAACGCTATAAAATATCATAATGAAACTTGTTGGATAGTTCTAAAACAGCATGCAACACATCAATTTAAAATACAATAAATGTATTTATTTATAAAAAAGTACGGAATAAAACTCCGCATACTCAGGGTTTTCAGGAATACGTTTTACCACGATGCTAACAATCTTATAGCAATATTTCGCGGTTAAAAGTAAATATTTTATAAAATCAACAGTTTATCGTTTATCAATTGTTCGTTTGTTTCAATTATTCTAATATGCATGTTTAAGTCCAAAAGAAATGTATGCAGACTGACCAAGAACGACAATTTTATCTTCAAGATATTTAAAATTATTCCGAACAAGAGACACACCGTGAAGATCCTAATCAGACTACATGAATGTCCGGGCTGATCTGGATCGTTTATAATCACATATACCGTAAACATATGAAGACGATTGTTACAAAAACGAAGATTATTGTATTTTATATTGCAATAACCATTGCATTATTTAGAAAATGTAATTCTAAAAATAAGCAGATCTTATTTACTGTTATTTAATGGTTATTCGTCTTATGATGATTTGTTAAACCTATAGTTTCGGTAAACTGATATCATTAGACTGTTTAGCATTTAGTTCATGGACTAGACTATTTATAAAATCTAAAAGTCACCATGTTAGATTTAAGAACAGTAATCTTTCACTCAATATGCTATTATAGAATAATTCGCAATGAAAGTATATGATGAATAGGAAGATTATCTAAGTGAAAAGGTAAACATTGTGAAAAATGACAAATTTGCTCAGAATGAGCAATCGTTCCATTTTCCACAATGTTTTCGAAAGTCGCCTGCTTCAGATGGGCCAAAAGGCATATCTATGGTAAACAAGGTTACAAAATTTCTTTAGATTTGACCTCGGATACTGTGTGTTAAACGAGGTGGTTTAACTGTATTAATCCGCTATTTAAAAACGAATGATTTGCCAATGCAAACAGTGTTTAGTGTTTAGTGTCATCAGTTTTGTATCTGAAGAAAATCCTCTTTACCCTGCATAAACACTAAAATTATACATGTCACTCATTCAATCAAAACTGTTTGCTCGCCATTATATATCCGAGATTCATTTCAGTTTCATTAGTAATGAGCCTTTTGGAGGGAACACAGAGAGCAGGCTTTAATGTCTAATAGTTAACCCAGTTTTGTTATCAGCCAATCCAACGGTATCTGAATTACATGTTATATCCAATTACCATGCATTAGTTATTGTCTGATAACTAATGAACACTTGTCCGCTAAGCTAAAGCATATGGTTGTAGCAATAAATAGTCTCAAAGTTTGGACAATATATAGCATGACCCACTCTTATGAAGTTCAGTAGTTAAAATATTTATATTCCTATCCAGCCTTAATCCGAGCCTTCTCTGCCCCTAAACCAGCCCTTTTTACGATTTTTGAAATTTCATGTTGCTGTGTTAGGGTCAGAGGAACTCCTACAATAATAACTCGGGAGAGAGGAACTTTACCCTTAGCCTGTTACGAAGTATTGTCGTCTGCTTAATAGATCATCATTTAGAATATCTTCCGATTTTCTTCAAATTTGGCTGGTAGTCAAAAAGCTTAAATGAAGATCAGACGATTACTCGGCGTCTGGTCTGGTTTCAAGCGGTTTGAGTCATCATCAAAAGTCGCGAATAGCAGGATGAGGGTTAAATAAATATATATATGTAAATATTTTTTATATTAATATTTCAAGCTTATGAATATATATATTATAAATATATTTATTAACTTACCTGAACCAAACAAAAAGTTTTTTAAACCATTTTGTTGCAGAGATCAATTATTTTCAGATACACCGTACTGGAGGTGTACATAACATTGTTTTCGGTTCAGATAAGTTAATACATATATTGGTTAAATATTTATAAATTGAAACGTTAATCCAATGCGTTTTGATTTAACGTCCTCTTCCGCTAGGTAAAGGAAAATCCCGGGATTCGTCTGATCCTAATCCAGCAACATGAACTATCAACACACATAAAAAGGTAGAGAAGACCTTTGAGGTACATACCTGGATATTGCGTATGCCGCACCGGCTGATGATGAGGAATGCATATGTGAAATAATTTTAAATTCCAATGAGAAATCTCAGAGTTATGGTCCGGACAAACAAATCCGGACGGACGGACCAACGGACAAACGGACGGACAGACGGATACGAGACGAACGGAAAGCACAAAATCAATATATATTAAGGCACGAGCTTACTTCTCAGTATGCTTAAATGTGTACAGGTGAAGAAATGGCCCAAACGAGCTCATATACAATATTCTTTATGTACCGAATTTCCAATGTATTGTAACAATATTACGAAACTATTGTCACTGTAATAAGGTTTTTGAAATTCATACAATGCATCAGTGTTAGTATTTTCCACTTCACTAGAGGATGTCTCCAAATCGTATGACAGGAGCAAAAAGATGAAAGCGATCGACATTATTCCTAAGACTGAATAACTGAATATTATTTCTGTTTCTTCTCATCTACAGTTTTATTCCTAATATAAGTCATATTTTGTATGTATATATGGAATAATACATGTATATTTCCTTTACATTTAATATGACATCATTCACAATATAGTAAATTCCAACATACAATTCACACATATTCAAGATTATCGAGATACCATCTGTTTTAAGCGACCACTTTCTGTTTTGGCCTGAGTGGTCTCTTAATACAGGTTTGACTGTAGTATAGTCTCTCCGAGGATATAACGAACCAATCATCGGTTATCTGTTAAGACAAGGCTATCTAACCGGAGGTTTTTCCATTCCTGTCGTAAAAGAGGCTTGCCGAGTTTCCGACAAGGAACGGAACAACAGAGGGTTAGGATAGCCTTGTCTTAGCAGATGACCGATGATGGATTGCTAACTATCTTAAAAACTTAAAACAAATCGACCTTTTCTATGAAATTCCGATGCATTGCATAGTATGGTCAAAAACCAGGACAAAGCACGTTCAATGGCTATTTTTAGTAACATACACATTATCAAACATAACATTCACTAAGGCGATTGTTTGGATTAGTGTCAACACTGCAATAAACGATATCCATATAAAATGCATTAGATTAACAAATACAGAATACTGAAGCGAAACGAATTCTTTCACGCGGGGGTGATAGATAACCCATGAAGGATAAGATTTTCCATCACTGCTAATATGGCTATATTTAGTAACAGACACGCGATTTTAGCGAGAAAAAGCTTTTCCCCGGGATATGTTCTAGCCTGCAGGTATCAAAAACCTGGTTTTCAACTTACAAGGGCTATTCGACCAAATTGATTTTAACGCTCCGACGGTTCTTTACACAGCCTGTTTTATTCTGTCACTTGCAGATATCAGACAGTGATTAATGCACGTGCTGGACATATGCGATACTGTGGTTTGAGAGAAGAATGGACATGGGAGTGCGTTTGATTATTTGTTTCGTTACCCCACCCACCTTAATTGTCTGACACATGGATTTTAGAGGTAGTTGTGTTTGATGGACTTAAATGATAGTTTTTTTTTTAATTTCAAGGGTGGTATACATTTTAATGAATTTAACAGGTTATTTAGCTTGGTACTGTAAAAAACTCTCAGATGAACTTAAATGTGTATGTTTGTTTTGACCCTATATATGTGACCACTTTAACAAAAATTGATTAGTGTATGTAGAAACTAGAAAATGTGTCCATGGGACACAGATGCCCGACTTGCGCTTTGTCAAAAAAGATGTATTTCCCCAAAATCTAGGCCCATCACTCCGTTAATACTAATTAATAGTAACCAGGTGCACAAGTTCACACCCTGCATGATATTGATATATCCATACAGTTTTACGTATGTGGTATAAACGGTTTTAGAGTTACGCGCGACACACTTTTTTCAGGACTTTTCAGTACGTATGGACGGACATTCTTACACATCATGGGTATAAGGTGGCTACAAAATATTGTTTTTTTACCCATTTTACCTGACTCATGTGGCTTTTTAGCCACCTAAAGGAGTTTTAGTTTTAAAACCAAAAATTGTCTAAAATTAATTAAAAAAATATAAAGGAAAATAAAGAAGGCAAATTGTGCCCTAATCGTAACTCTGTGATAGTATAATGGAGTACCAACCCTAATGATAGTAAATATAAATTATTGATATACTAATAAGAGACCCAAACCTAATGATAGTAATTTTTCTCCACTGAACTTTTTTTAGTCATCTAGTTGCCATTTGTAAGGATGGACATACGGACAAACGGACACAGGCAAATCTATTTGCCCCCCCCCCTATTTTAGTGCTGGGGGCATACAAATCAAAGGGTCATAACTCAGTAGACAAACAAGATAATCTTATATGGGTCAAAGGTCAAGGACACAGCGACATAGTGTTTGTACACAATTATCCGGCTCTCCAAGATTCACCCACACACCAAATTTGATGAATCTAGGTAATGCTGTGTAGCAAATTTAGCCAGGAACCAATTTTCTATTGTAAAGGTGAAATGACAAGGTCAGAGTGACCTCATACTGTAACATGACAGATTGCCTTCCAAAGATGTATCAGTGTATCAAGATTAATGTCTTTAGGACATATAGTTAAGAAAATATAGTCTGAACGAAGTTTTCATAGTATATGGGTCAAAGCTCAAGGTCACAGTGACCTAATTTTGGTACATGACTCTCAAGCTCACCAGGATGCATCCACACACCAAACTTGGTGTTTCTAGGTAATACTGTTTGGATGTTATAACCCAAACACAGTTTTGTTCTATAATATAGGTCAAAGGTCAAGGTCACGGACACAATGACCTTAAACTTGAACATGATAGACCGGCTTCCTAAGATGTATCAATAGTACCAAGTTAAATGTCTCTAGGGCATATGTCCTTAACAAAGTGGGTCAGAGGTCAAAGTCACAGTGACTTTGGTGTTTCTATGTTATGCTGTTTAAGAGTAATGCTCCACTATTCATTTGTCTCGATTTTCCACGACGGACCGAGCGAGGGAACGACAGACAAGGTGATTCCAATATAGCCCCCACCACAGGTGCAAATGCATATGTCATCCACATGTCGAAATGCATTTGTCATGCATATCTCCCCTTCATAGAGACACTTCACATCAAGTTTCGTTGAATTCCATTCAGTAGTTTCTGAAAACTAGCGCTGACAAGAAAAAGCACACAGACGGACGGACAAAGCTTCGACTATATGCTCAAGCCAAAAATTTAGGGAGAGCATAAAAAATAACAAGATGTTCTCTGAAGATAGTGCACACTCTAACGCTCCATCTCTAAAACAAACATTACATCATATGATAGTAGTTCATCGTAGTTCAGCGGGGAAATGTTACGCAATTCTCTCTGTGCTAAATGTTAAAATTGACTCTTCCAAAATTGAAATACGGCCAATATAATTAAAGTATTAGTATACATTCCCCTTAGTATGCATATATGCCTAACAAAGTACACCTCTGATCAGAAAGAGGACCCTCTGATCTGGGTCTAACTTTTTGCCGGGGCTAAAGAGTTAAAATTCGGCACATTCTAGTTCTCCGTTTTGAATGAATCTTAACCTATATAGTTGAACCTTTTCCTATATGCATACTTTTTTAATCCGGATAAGACGCCGTGTTACTCGGCGTCTCATATGGATAAAATCTGTTTGTAAACCGCTTCCCCTTACACACTCAACCCTTATATTGCCGATTTAATTTTCGTCTGCCTGATTTTTGTATTTTTCGCTTAAAACTCAGTCTGGTTAAACTACCATCTTAGTTTAAAACATATTGATCGATCTGTTTCAGACTTACTCAGCGTCTTTCAGGTTGTTTTGTTATAGATATACAATAGCCTCATTAATATCAATATTCCTGCATTATCTCCTTCACTGCTTACCCCTAAACCATAGTGACATTTGCAAACAGCTTCGACTCGGATAGATGACGTGCAACTCGGCGTATCATCCAGGTCCAACCCCTTTGACAATTGGACACTATTTTTGAATAAAGATAAGTTTGACTGTGATCTCTGAAAATAAAGCAACCTAAGTAGTGCGCATAAACAGAATTGTTTCCGGTAGTAAGGTAGTTGACGAATGACGTTCACAAACAGACTAAAAACAAATAGAACCTCACAAGAATAGATTGAGTTTATTTTTGGCATATTGTAATTATTAAACGAAATTTACTTGCATCTTGAAAACAGACGCTGACGGATCAATGCTCTCAGTCACTCGGTAAACAAGTTTACAAAAAAATAGAATCAAATGAAGTTTAAAACTCTAGCTATGGCAGTATATAGTACTATTGTGCATTTTGCTCTTTTGTAAATTATCGTAATGTTGATGTAATGGCTCTGCTGGATATCAGCACTTCAGTGCTTTGATTTTTATATATATTATGCGCTCAAAACAAGTTCGCGTACTGCCAAGACAAACAGTGCAACACTTAGAACTTTTATATTCAATTAGAGACCCCGATCAGACGGCTACTATTGGGGCCTCTCATTGCAAAGGCGCTAAAATGTGTATCTATGGGTAATGCATTTCAACTCTTAGCCCCATTGAATATTCATAATTATAAGCAATCCAATCGTTTACAATTGTTTGTAAATCATGACGGATTTTTTAAAACATAATGTGTACACATATGTCAAACAAATTAATTTCTTATGCATACAGAGTAGAATATGTACACACAGGTCAAACAAATTAATTTCTTACACACACAGTGTATACCCTGATCGAACAGCTCTTATAATCTGTCCAATCTACACTCACACTGTTTATACAGCCGCACATCAGAACTCCAGACAGAAGCGTAAATTAAACAGTGTGATTAAAATGTCTGTATTTCCCCCACCGAACCCCATGATATGAGACCGCCCGAAATGAACCTAAAACGCGATCACAACATAGAGCTCGGGTGAAAACAAGAACTTTAAACACAGATACACGCTTCCTATCTAAAGCTCTATAACTGCAAAATGATTCTTAGTTGGCCCCGCAAGGGGCCATGACTAGAAAAGATGTTAACGATACTGTGTATATTTACTGATGTAATTAGTACAATCTGAGTGCCAAACAGCTTTCAGTTTGATCAGACGCCAAAACAATCTGCGTCTGATCAAGCTGCAAGCTGATTGCAAATATTAATGCAATTATTGTTTTACGTTACAGTCTTCCATACGTTCCCCTTATGTCCACCCATAACCATACATAATTATTATGGCTTGTGTGTATATTAAGAGCCTTTGATACACTCTTTGTACATGAGTGTAATCGTATTTCTAATTAAGCTTAAAGATTAACCCATTGTTTTTTTTTGAGTTGTCCAGACGAGACCAAACTATTTGTCGATGCAGTTAAGATACTGACCAGACACCGAGTAACGCATCATTTTATCCGCATTCATGTTGCTTACACATATCACCATACAACTGGGGGATAAGCAAATTCGGTATATTCTATTTGAACGTATCACCAGTTATGATGTGAAAAAGAAGTGTCTCAATGTCAAACTGTTTGGCATCGGATCAGACGCTGAGAAACACGGTGTCTGGTCTGGATCCAAGTTCACACATCGTCTATTTAGGATCCAAGTTGTTTACAGATATCACCAGATATTCAGACATGTGTTCAATCGATTTGAAATTATCACCGGTCATGCATAGGGGAAAAGTGTATCAGTGTCAAACTGCTTGACATTGGGTCCGATGCCGAATAACACGGTATCTGGTTCGGATTTAATTTTGTTTGCAAATTTCACCAGTCTTAGTAAGCGGATATGCAGATTGGGATCCGATCTGTTTGAAAATAAAGCCATTCATGAATGGGACGGGGGTTAAGAGTGTATCAGTGTCACATTGCTTTCCACGGACAATATTTAGGGTGTACAGCCGTAGAGCAACTTGACATCTTTGTGTCTGGTCTGAATCATAGCAGGAATTTGACCTTGAAAACAGACTGGGGAGTTCCCCGATTTGAAGCGATTCCCCAGTTAGTTGGTGTTTAAGCCTAAAGTGTGCACCGGTTCGGACCACACACACACGCACACACACACACACACACACACACACACACACATTGTGAATAAACGTTATCCCCGTCCGACTGCTCAATAGGACTCGTTGCACTGCTCGAAATTCACTCATTACCCCGAAAAAGACCGATGATGTTGCAAAATGTTTGGAATATGATCAGACGTCACGTTTTCAATCCACGTAATCCAAGCAGTTTTACACAGATGCGTTCGTTATCCTGCTAATCATGGCATGTGATGTTGCAAACAGCTTGGATCAGGATCAGACACTGTGTTACTATATGTCTAGTCTAATCATGGTCAGTGGTGTTGCAAACAGCCCGAATCCTTATCAGACGCTGTGTTACTATGTCTTGTTTGGATCCTAGCGGTTTTTCACACATGTCCTCATTACCTTTTCACTGCTTATCATGACTGGTGATGTTGTAAGTAATTTGGATCAAAACGTGTTTCTATGTATCTCGTCTGAATCCAAGTAGTTTTACATAGATGCACTCATTACATTGTTTATCATGGCAGGTGATATTTGCAAACAGCTTAAATCATAATCAGACACCGCTTTACTATATGCCTCGTCGGAATTAAATCAGTTTAACACATATTGACTCCCTCATCTTAGCAGGTGATGTTTGCAAACTCATATGTTTATAATCAGACGCCGTGCTACTTTATGTCTGGTTTGGAATTATCATTTTTCCAAGATGCGCTCCTTATCTTCCTTAGCTGATATTTTGCAAACTGACAGGTGATGTTGGATACAGCTTTGATCATGATCAGACACCGCGTTTCTATGTGTATTGTCTGAACACAAGCACTGTTATGCAGGTGCAAAAGGGGTAATAAAAGTCATAAAAAGGGGATATGCAGATATGCAGACCCGGTTCCAATCTATTTAAACGTGTAACCATCCATGAATAAGGGATTGTTGTATCAGTATCAAACTGATTGGCATCGAATCAGAAGCCGAATTACACGGTGTCTAATCCAGATCCAAGTTGTTTGCAGATTTCGTCAGTCTCAATAAGCGGATATGCAGATCCGTATCCGATCTGTTTGAAAATAAAAACAGTCATCAATGGGAGGGGGCATACGGTGTGCATCAGTGCCATACTGCCTGGCTTCGGATCAGACACCGTAACCCGATTTTTAGAGTGTGCAACAGTCTTGGTCAGGTAAAGCCGTAGCGTAAATTGAAATCTTCTCTAAAAGAAAGTTATACAATAGTAGCCTGAATTATGATCAGACGTCGTTATTCCATATAACCACTTTCACGGTAAGAACTTAAAGTCTGTGGATTTATAAAGCAGTAAAATCGCATAACAAGCGATATACACATTGTGTTATTCCACTGATATCTCACAGCGGGATGTCAAGATAAGCGAATACACATATCGATTCCATTGCCAGAACGGTAACTCACGAATACGCTTCCGATAAATCCCGAATATTGCCGAACGACTTTTTGAAAAACACAAATGTTAATTGTAAGTGTAAACTAAAAAAATGATCAAAAACTTATAAACATTTTTTTATTAAAATGTAAGTGATCTGAAAGATAAATATTTATTGTAAATAAATCCACTCGCACAGGAAGAACCACTTTATTCTAAAGAAAGTTAAAGCTTGTTGAAAAAAAATCCTTCTATATTTGCTCATGCGTAGCGCTATCGAAACGCGTTTTCAGGTTGTCACTATTCCGCCATATGCAGACATTTAATTTAAGATGGACTCACTACACCGCAAATCTTAACAGGGAATGTTGCCAAACGTATGGATCATAATCAATCGTCGCGTTTATGTGTGTCTGGTCGGAATTTAAACAGTTGTACACATTTGCGTTCTTTTTCCCGCTTATCAAGGCAGGTGATATTTGCAAACAGCTTGGATCATAATCATACGCCCCGTTTCAATGTGTCTGGTATAAATCCAAGCAGTTTTTTCACAAATGCACTCATAATCCTGCAAATCATGGCAATTGGTGTTGCAACACTTGAATCATGATCAGACGCCGCGTTTCAATATATCTCGTCTAGATCCAAGCAGTTTTACACAGATGCGTTCTTTACCCTGCTTAACATGGCAAGTGATGTTACAAACAGCTTGCATCCTAAGCTGACGCCGGATTACTATATGTCTGGTCTGGATCCAAGCAGATAAAACAGATGTACGCTTCACCCGTGCTTATCATGACAGGGGATTTTATAAACAGCTAGAATCAAAATCAGACGCTGTGTTACTATCTGTCGAGTGTGATTCCAAGCAGTTTACACAGATAAACTAATCATGGCAAATGATGTTGCAAACACATTTGAACATAATCAGAAATCGAGGGATATGCAGACCCGGGTCCAATCTATTTGAAAGTACAACCAGTCATGAAAATGGGAATAGTGTATCAGTATCAACATACTCGGCAACGGATCAGAAACCGAAGTACACGGTGTCTGGTTCGGATCTAAGTTGTTTGCAAATTCCGATCTGATTCTACAATGTGACACTTTCAACATTTCATCACACGTTTTAATTTAATGCTCTTATATTCACACATTTTCGATAAACCCGATTTTTAGGGTTTGCAACCGTGTTTGTCAGTTACAACCGTAGAGTAACTTGACATCTTCTCTGAATCAAAGTTACTACATTGGTAGCTGACTTCTAAATTGAAAAGTATTTGTGTGCTTTTGAATTGCATTTAACCAGATCAACAATCAAATAAAATGTACATGCTGTTTATATTCGCAACATTATTATTTCATTTCGCACGCCGTATGTTTTTCGCTTTAATTCAAGGTAGTAATAAACCCCAGGTTCCATTGAAGCACTACCACTGGTGATCGGAAAGTTCGTATAAATTGCTCTTAACTTATCTATTTTATCTTAATTTAGACTGAAACTGCATTTTCATATAGATCAATTTAATTGCAGATAAATATTTATTGGCCACTATAACAATTTATCTGTAGCTTTGGCAACGTAACAGACCCTATTACGCGCACGTCAAAACGTGTATATGTTTGTATCTTTTATGCTTTTTTAGTTATATCATTTATACACTTTTCTTAACGGCGAAATTTCAGGCAAGTCTTACACGTCTAGCGTCAACGTCATGTTGTTATTTCCGTAAAATTCAACGTTGTTTACTACATCCGGTTTGACAAAAGCAACTAGTTTATTTTGATCAGTCGAGAAAAGCACACCAGCGTCATGCCTTCAACTGTTTAAGGCATACCTTTTCTCTTTTGGTTGTCAACTGACTTCCTGTCGTTCTTGAATCTTTTGTGCCATTTGTAGAGTACTGCCGGGCCAAACCTCTTCGAATTTTGTCCCGTTCTGGTATGGATTTTAGCGAATGTTCAAATAAACACGTTGCTTTTTTCAGACCGGAAGTGGAAATCGACGTTAGGTTTAACGGAAATTACGTCATGGCGATACAGTCTACTGTGTAAGACTTGCACGGATATTTGCCGTTAATAAAAGGGTATAAGAGCCATAACTTTAGGTGCATTAATGATAAAATATACACATGTTGGCGTGCGCCGACTAGGGCAGGTTGCGTTGCCAAGGATATCGATAATGGTTTTTATAGTTGGCAGATTATAATTTCGCTCCATATTGTATTTGCAATTAAATAGATCTATTTGTTTATGCAGTTTCAGGTGTATTACAATACAAATACATACATCATAAGTTTATTCCAGGACCATTCGCCATCAACCCTTGTTTTATAAGTGTAAGTCATGTGTTAACCCTTTCTCCCCCGATGTCTGTAAATGGTGGCTTTGCAAACATTCTAGGAGATTAAATAATTTCGTTTTTCTGTTGTCTAGATTTTCACCCTTTTTATCATATTATTTCCCTCGATCAATATACATCTATAGCAGAATGGGGAGGCCAAGGGTCTACAACATAAGGTCAGAGACAACCAAAGATTTTCCCATAGACCTCCATTATAACGTTCGTGCCTATAGCAACTTCCTTATATCTTTGTTGACCAATAAGTTACCCCTCATTTGAAAGATCCATCCAAGTGACATCTAAAAATGACCTCCAATATAGGGTTCATCCACGAACATTTTGAGCTACAGACTGCCAACTATGGTAACCCCCAAATTTGTGCAAAATCGAACTCAACCTGTTGCAAAATACCTGCCTCTCAAGTTTTACACATAAAATCAGTATATTGCCATGCAATCAAGCAGTGGATATTTAAATATGTTCAAAATAGATCTAGGACCAAGATCAAAAGTGTTTTTATAATGTTCTTTAATTATATCCAATCAGCGACCCCGATTACGTAAACATTAATCCCGACCTGTACTTTTTGTCGCGACCATTCAAAACCGACCTATTTAGTAGACGCGGACCTAAAGATAAACTTGTTTCGCATTTTCTCTAATTTTTTCTCGCTTAAAGTATTTTATACTAAAAGTATTAAAGTATTTATACTAAATTTGAAAAAATACCATAGAGAGATTTTTTTTTATTGGTTGCACCTGACCCTTATGGCAGAGGCGAATTCCCAGAATTTGGTGAAAATATTGACCAAAAATTTGCCTATCTAGTATTTGTATAGCATTAAAACGATGAGAAAATAGCAAAAAAATGCATACATGCTACTTTTTGACCTCCTTTGAAATGCTATAATATCCCAAGCATGAGGTGTTGACCTATTTTCAGTTTACAAAAGACACGAAAATATTGCAGCGCTAAACAAGAGTGCTCAATTCACATTCTTAAAGGCCAAACTATGTACAGAAAACGGCAGAAGATATTTAAAATGGCGAAAAACAAGTCAAACACCCCTATCCTCTCGATTCCATTAATATTTCGCAAAAAATGAACAGATCTTCTTGTTATTGTTATCTTTGCCCTAGTAAAACACCAAATGTGGATATTATTGCTGTAAATTTGTTCATTTGGGTGAATTTATGCTGCTATGACTGAAATTAAAATTTCTGGATACTCTATTTAGGTCAGAGACAACCAAATATTTTCCCATACACCTCCATTATAACGTCCGTGACTATAGCAACTTCCCTATATCTCGTTAACCAATAAGTTACCCCTCATTTGAATGATCCATCCAAGTGACATCTAAAAATGACAACCGAAATAGGGGTCATCCACGAACATTTTGAGCTACAGACTGCCAACTATGGTAACCCCCAAATTGGTGCAAAATCGAACTCAACCTGTTGCAAAATACCT
>JAULCE010509940.1:0-16598 GCA_032359355.1 Macoma nasuta | reverse complement strand
TTCATGATCTCGAAGGACCAGAAAGTATAACAACACTGAGAATGAAGTACGGGGCGACGTTTTACGGCCGCCACACACACTCGAAAATGGCATTTTCTTATTTCATCAGATGTTTTCCATGTAGATTAGTCTAAAATAGACTGTAGTGTAAAGGGCCAATAAGAAGATATACAGGTAAAAGTCAAGATATAAGAGCATTTTTATGCAATTTTCTTTAGGATATAGACGAGAAGATGCTCTTCGAAATGGCATTGTTTTTATTTATAAGAATTATTAACAGATGCGACAAAGAAAATTCAATTGGGGATCAATCATTTTATCATTCCACTTTGTCTCATTATACCGTTTAGTTTATTTGTTTTCAAACTGTGAGGCTAACATGTTCATAGACGCACTATCATTGCAATAATAAAAGTTACTTTCACAGATGTCTGTGTATAATATATTTTGTAGATATAAACGAGTGTGTCGGACGTCACAGTTGCCAGCAGATTTGTGAAAATACTATAGGCAGCTACAGATGCTCCTGTGCGGAAGGGTTTGAACTCGATATCAACAAGCAAACATGCCTTCGTAAGAACGTATTTGTTCATAAATATAGGTTTGTGCAAGACCACCAAGGTCCAAACTATCACATAAAGATGCTAAATGGAAATGTACCATTTACTATATAATATACGTCTTTTGACACCTCTTTAGCAGATGACGATTTGATTCAAAATATAGAGGGGCTAGCAAAGGCTCGATTTTCTATAATGTTTTCAAAGCTAATTAAAATTGGTGCTGCAACAGTGTATGGAGTAAACGGTTAAACATAACACCAGCCTAATTCATTGGTTTCAAATCTTTCCAAACCATTATACAACGATCCCATAACTCATAGGTTCAGGTTCCCGCTTCAGGATCGTGATGTCAAATAACCATTTGCCAACAGAACGATGCCCTTGCAAGGTCGGTTGGTTAACTGAAAACTAATTATGATGAAGGGTTAACGATAAAATTAGAAAATAGATCATGCAAGCTATGTCAATTACACCTTACAATATCCACATCTAAAGGCTAAGTTACCCTGTTGGAGCAAACGAACGAGCAAGCCAAAAAGTCGTAAGAATGTTATGTACGAGTCGCTAAAACAGCAAATTGCTACTTCTACACCAACATTACAATCATACTAGTACAAATATCGGCGGAAAAACTATAAATCAAAACGAAGTTCAGTGATTATGCTAATTACTCGTAAGAATGTATTGTACGTTTGCAAAAACAGCAAAATGCTACTACATACGTGATCGAAGCTTTTTTAAAGAACAATAGAGACTCAACCCTTTCTCCATAGAAGCACATTTAAACGCAATTGTGAAAAAGTCTAAAACTAGCCTGTTGGGGAAAGGGTTTAAAGGCCATTAAGGAAATGACTTATGGAAGAAATTGGCAGGAAGTTTTATTAGCAGTTGTATGATAATGTGTTACTATTCGCTGTTTATCACAGTTCTTAGTATTTACTAAATAGATCAATGGGCGTTTGAAGCAATTTGTAATGGGAAATTCCATATACGAATATCTTAGAATTCTTAATCTATATATGGTAGAAGTAAATTTCATGAAAATATGTAAACCATATATTTACTTTATGCTGTATTCTAACTATTATGATGTATGATTTTTCTATTCATATTGAGCTTTTAATAATTAATTTTGTAGCTATCTTGAGTTGCAGACTGGAAAACGAATGTGGAGAAAATGCTGACTGTTTTATTCAAGGCAATACACGATGTCGGTGTAGGAAAGGCTTTTCTGGTGACCCATGCGTCGGTAAATATACACCGATATCAGATTAATCCGGACGAGGTGGTTGACTAGCAGATGTCCGACTAAACGAGATTTCTCGATTAACGAAACAGTAAACCCTTTAAATGCTGATTATTGAAAAAATATACATCACTTTTGAAACTTCTACTTTTGAAGATATACTTCTTGTGATATGTAGTTTTGCAAACGGTGCAGCACCTAATTAGAGGGCTTCGACAGTAGCCCTCTGATCTTGGTCTTCACTGTTTAAAAATGTAATATGCAACAAGAAAACCATTTTCGTATAGAGAGGTTTACGGTTTGACGGATTCTGGATTAACGAGATATCATTGCAATTATGATAATGAGGTCCAGTCAATCATCTGTCCATTCTTAACCCCGGCCATATCAGATTCCATGTTAAACCTTAACTCTTAGCCTGCTGTTCGCGACTAAGGCGATTATTCAAACAGCTTGGAACAAGATCAGACGCCGAGTAACTCGGTATCTGATCTGGTTCCAAGCTGTTTGAAACTCAGACAAAAGATTCACGAAATTTCAAGAAAATCAGACGATTTTTTAAAATGAATCAGGCGACATTTTCAGCAGACGACAGTTTTCGTAGCAGGCGAAGGGTTAATAATATTCAAGTAAAGTGTAGTAATGAAATCGACCGAACGATGTTTCGCAGACTTATAGACTTATTAAAAGTGACACTTGTTTACTTAATTCCTTCATTGTTTTTTTATGTATTCTTATAAGTGACACGGTGATGACACTATTTCACTATTTATTGTTTGTGTGAGGTTTTATGTCACTTCGACAGTATTTCAGTCATTTCACGACGCCCGGCTAATAACTGATGGCGGCATAACCCAGTAGCCGACCTATTTCTTCGGACAATGGCGGCCATATGGGTAGAACCACCGTCGAACCGCAAGTCAGCCGAAGACTTCCCATTTACATATGGAAATCTAAAGCTGCTCAAGGCCGGGATCGAACCAACGCGATGAGGTGCTTGTTGATTGTGTGTCGTAGATTGTAACCAATCAGCAACGGGGTCCCTTATCACACAATTACAAGAATTGTACTTTTGCAGATATTAAAGAATGTATGACAGCATCGCCTTGTTCGGATATATGTATCGAGGAAGAAGGAGGCTTTGCCTGTGACTGTCAAAATGGATCTAAACTTGACTCCGATTTACGATCCTGCAAAGGTATTTTTCTGATATTGCGGTCTCGCATTGATACGAATCTTACTATAAATACATCTATTAAATTAAATGAAGGAAATACTTTTAATATATACATAATTATATATAAACGTAAGCACTCGTTCTTATCAAATTTTACAGCCATCATTAAGATCGACAAAATGGCCACATAATACTTCGTGAAATCTTTGTATACTTAAATATTCACAATAACTAGCTTCTGTTTTCCATCGATTAAAACAAATGCATATCAATTTGTAATCATACATGCTGGTTTTAAAAAAGGCAAATATACTTCATCAGAGAATACATCCTTTTGAAAATAATGCAAAACAGAATTTCTAACTCAATATGTTATGATTTAGAATTCATATCCTCTTGATGGTTCAAGTGTTATTATTTTTTCTTTTAAAGCGTGTGAAAATGGTTACTACGGTTATCAGTGTAAAAGTGAGTGTCAATGTGAACGCACAAACACACAACAGTGTGATTCTGAAAATGGAAAATGCACATGTAAACTCGGATGGCAAGGTGACAACTGCACATATGATGTGGACGAATGTGAAGTAGAGATTTCTTGTCCAGAGCATTCTGATTGTTTAAACGAACCTGGTTCATTTTCTTGTGTATGCGTGGATGGCTATATAATGACTGACAAAGGAAAATGTCAAGGTAATTTGTCGAAATGGTGACATTAAAATCAGTCTACGTGCACCACACTATCTAACATGTACAAAACATCAAAAACAGATACAAATACAAATATAAAAAATGCATAAATTCTCATATATCAGTATAAAGTGACGGTCATTATCTTGTTACCGTGAGGGTCTGAATGGCCGAATGTATTTGTAGTTAAGTGTTCGGTCCGAAGATACTATTGAATAAATCAGTTCCAAGTTATTCATTGCAGGATTTTCACGAATGCCATTGGTCTTATATATTTTAAAATACATGAAATAAAAAACATGATACATACTTTCACTTTTCAATTTATTTGCTAAACTTAACATGTTTTGAATAAATATAATATTTGTAGGTTACTGTTATTATTTTGAAGATTGTGGATGGCGCCAATATGGGAAAAATTGCGAGAAGCGATGCTTATGTGACGAGACTAAAATGCAATATTGTGACAAAAGCAACGGTTCATGTATATGTCTGGAGGTAATTGACATTTCAATTGAACACTTATTTTTATCAATTGAACACTTATTTTTTTATCAAACACAGTTGTTACACTTTAGATCCATCCTCGTATTCAAACATGAGGGACAATAAGTTAATAGATGTGATGTGTGATAAATTCGATACCAGTTGGAGTCGTTGAGTAGAGGTAAATACTGAGCGTTGTAAATTTCAGTTCTCAATGAAGGAGATTATTTGAATCTCTGTACCCCACCCATAAGCGTTTCTTATCTATATTCCGATGTACTTAATGGAGTCCCAATAATGATAATACATTGAAAGTTGACTGTAATTAATGCAATTTATTTCAAGCAAATGTATTAAATTTTAATCAACGTTGTGTTAGATGACATCGTCAAATGCCTTTTTATATACTGTTTGCAAGACCCGAAACATTCAAAGACCTTTTTTCAAATACTATGTTAATCAAATCGCTTGATCACATAAGAAGCTAATACTCTTTTGTTTGCTTATCATTTTCCAAAAGTACATTAGTAGGTGGCTCATTTCCAACTTTTAAAAGGGTCCAATAATTGTGTATGAATCGAACATTTAAAACAAATATCTGAAACACTTTTGTGAAACCAATCCCTTTGATTTCCCACCATTTTTTGCTATGAATAGTCACAGCAAATAAATATAAGTAAAGAACTGCAAGTAAACATGTAAACCTTTACCCAATATAAACGCATTAATACGCCTTTGTTGCAGATGACCTATGAAAACATTGTGGTAAATGAAGCATTTGCTTATTATAAGCAAATGCACACATTTCCCACAGTACTCTAAAATACTTTTCAAATGTTACATTTATCATTTCAGAAGATGAGTTTTATTGTTATTTTTAGGGATGGACAGGGGACACTTGCACCACTGACGTTGATGAATGCAATAACACTGTAGATGCGTGTGGCAAAAAGAACCATTCTATTTGCGTAAACACCGAAGGGTCATATAAATGTGACTGTATCGGCGGATACAAAGGCCAGGACGAGAAATGTATAGGTATGCATAAATAAATCATTACACAGGTATATATATATAAATGTATGTATTTATTTTTATACTTGGGTTGAACTGTTTTTTCTTTAAAATTAATATGTATATAAAACAATCAGTAACTCGGTAGCTTATAAAATGGTATTCGAGAAATATGTACATTGAATATACCGGAAAACAAAACTGTGCTACGCATTTAAGACAAAGCTCTATTTAAAAGAGAAATAGTGTAAGTTAAAATAATACAATAGAGAATATATTTGCTGGATCAAACACATTATAAATAACCTATTCAAAATTGCAACTTTATGTTTAGGATAGAAAATGCGGTTTCACCCTAGATTTATGCCTATTTTTGTCCATGTGTGTCTTCTATATGTAGCGTGTGTTTGGACTCGCGTGTATGTGTGTGTGCGCGCGTGTATGAATGTTCTGAAAAAAATACTTGTTTCTGTGCTGTTCAGGTGGCTGTTTGTTTTGTATGTGGTATGTCCTGCAAGACCTTCTTATTTACTTTAAACACGTAAACATATATACTGTTCGAATGACGCGATGCATACATATTGAAATGTTGTGTAAAAAGTGCGAACCGTGTTTTATTTCGTAATTTAACACTATTTTAGAGGTCAGAAACTACGAACAACGGATAAAAACTTTCATATGTAGATTTTAGTCTAACAAATTATCTATGTTCCTTTATTGATAACTAGTTCCCTTTTATCACTATTGTTCTGGCTCTACTTATTGCGAGTTGTTTAAGTTTCTTGTACCATAAAGGTTTCTGAGAAATATTGTTGTTAACTTCGTTTCAACCCTTGATACAGACAAATTGTTTGGACATAGAAATGAAAAAACCTAAAACAGGTTGAATTCCACAAGTATGATAATTTTTTATTTGTTTTTGATTGGTAAAATGTTTAATTCAGACGTAAACGAATGTTTAGAGCAGCGAACAAAGTGTACCCAGAGATGCATTAATACTGATGGAAGCTTCTACTGCGCGTGTTATATTGGGTTTGAAGGTGATGGACAGAATTGCACAGGTATGACAACACTCTTCTTTCGAACCCGTACGCACAAACACTGATATTTTCATATGAGGGGATAACTCAGAAATTATCCGCTAGCAGTTAATCATATGGTGTCCTACATTATTCAAATGTATGTCATCTGGAATTCTGCATTTAAAGACAATGACCATACCATCAAGTATGAATGTGCTATTTTAAGCACCCACTTTGAGGTTCAGATATATAGCATACACATATGGAGTTTCTCTAGTCTACCTGTGATTTCAGTGAATATGTGTATATAACATATTTCGTTCAACAAATGACTCCAAACGTTCGTGTCATAGATTGGTAAACATTTAATGTAATATCAAATAATATGTAATGTTTGCACCTCGGGTTTCATGTAATGATGTGCTAAAAAGACGCTTAATGATTAAAATTATACATTTTTGAGCTTGTGTTATAGAAATATTGCAATCTGACTTGACTTATAGTAATGATAACTTACCACAATACCAGCCAGGCTGTAAAATTGAAGTATACTGCCACAGTCAAATATAGGAATGACCATGTTGTTTTGTCGCTATGACCATCGGTTGTTCTGTTGATTTAATCTACGCGTTGTTTCTCAACGACCGCTGTTTGGAAATACATGAAACTTTATTGGAAGCTTATTATCAGGAGAAAACACGCATATCGTTATGGTCTTCCGTTCGGATGATTTTTCACGCAGTAATGGCACTTTATTTGCAGTTTTTGTCCACACTGTTTCTCTACACCTGCTGGTTTGATTTTGACGAAAATTAACAGGAAGATTTATTACCAAACGGACACGTCCCTTGTGATCGGTAATGGCAGAGCTATGGGTCTTGAAGCAATATGTTATTGCGTTGCTTATAAAAGTAAAACATATTAAACTTGCAATCATGCAAAATACATCAATTTTAACTTCGAGATAATCGTGTAAATCTGTAGTTTCACTCAGTAATGCTGTGATAATTGAAAAGAAGCATGTCTGAAGCAAAGGCTTTGTGTAGCTGAAATACTTGATTTGCAATTTCTCATTTTTTTCCCAGAATGTTCCAATAATACATACGGAGATAATTGCATGGACACATGTAACTGTGACTTTAACAAAACCAAGACAAATAGCACAGAACAGTCGTGTGACACTGCAACTGGACACTGTATATGTAACGTCTTCTGGTCGGGATACTTCTGTGATAATGACGTCAACGAATGCTCCAACCAATCCATCTGTGAAAGCGATACTCTCTCAGGTTGCCACAATACAGACGGGGGCTACAAATGCAGCTGTTACCTGGGACATACCGTAGGAAAAGATGGGTTTTGCGTAAAAGGTGAGCATAATTATCAAAAGTCTTTTTTTTGCTGAAAAATATCTTATTGCCTTGCCAAAGATATTGCCCAAGTAAAGCCCAATGGGCCTCTAATGTGTGATCAGTCAATTTAGTATTCATAGCAGCAGTTAATATGAATTTCATTGTGTCAGATTACGTATATATTAATGTTGAAATTTCTTTGGACAGATGTACAACAATGCAAAGTTGATAATATCACATAGAATTACATTGTTACAAACCAGACTCATTTTAAAACATGTACAAGATATTCTAGTACTATCTGCTGGCTTTACTTAATAAACCCTTTCCTTCACAAGTTAATTTAAAACTTATTCACAATAAAATGATATGGTTACAAATATGAAACTCTATGAAAACGAAAAATGACAGGTTTGAATTGTATTGAAATCATTGTAGGAAATAGAACATTTTCTCGCAAATGCTCCATTTTTCCAATGTTTTCAATAGCCATACGCTATAGAAATTCTACCAGGCGCTTTTGTGGAGGAAAGGGTTAAAATGGATACTAAGTTCTACTTATCTCAATTCAATTTTTTGTATTAAAGATTTCATTTTATTAATATGTTGATGGTGTTTTCTGCACTTTTTTTTTTATTTTCAAGAGAATATTTGATGATGAGGATAATCATGGTACTTCAACTTGATTAATAACTTAAAAGCATACTTTTGTATGTGGTATGTCCTGGAAGGTCTACTTTTGTTGAATAACCATCAAGCAAGCAAACAGCGTTTTTTTTCAACTACGATGAATCATTCACAGATTCAAGTATCATGCAAAGTTATATAGACCCTAAACACAATCTATAGAGTCTTCTTTCACTAAAATAGACGGGTCAAATAAAAAAGTGTAATTGTGTTCAAAATATCTTCTAAATGTTAAGGACGTTAACTTTGTAAAATTTGTTGTAGACGTTTTATAATTTTATGATACTACGATTATAGTCAATAAACATTATATATTGTCTAGTCTTTGCTTGCTAATTTCGGATTCTTGGACGTCCAAAAGGAGTATGGAAAGCAAACACAGGGGAAACCGGGCGAAATTCCTTACTCCCTTTAATTGAACCTTTGGTTCTTTCATATGCTTATTTAATAGCACTTGTACTTCTGGATTCTGTCCAAAGTCTCATCTGAATGAGGTCGAGTTCGTGACAATAATAAAGTCTGTATATTGCGTTAAACAAACTCGTTGAACCCGTATTGAAACGTCAATGACTTGTATTTTACTGTTTGTTGGGCATTTTAATCAGTGTTTGCGCAAATTTTCATAGTGTATTATTTTAGGTTTGGTTTTACGTCGCTTTGACAATATTTTCGTCATTTAGCGATGCCCGGGCACAAGCGGGTATCTGGGAAGAACCATTAACATTCAGGTTATTTTGTTCAGTTAGTTTTACCTTATTTGACAATTTATACTCGTTTAGCCCAAAATATATAGAAATTTATTGAATAGTTTATGCCCGGTCATACTTAAAAAGTGGTGTTTTTATACCGGATTAGAATGGGTACACGTATATCAAACTTTACCCTAGATTTATGTCTGCTATTTGTCCATGTGTGTCTTCTATATGTAGCGTATGTTTGGGTTCGCGTGTATGTGTGTGTGCGTGCGTGTATGAACTTGTTTCTGTGCCGTTCGGGTGGCTGTTTGTACTGTATGTGGTATGTCCTGCTAGACCTTTTTATCTACTTTTACCCTTATTATATATATATTTTTTTTTTCAGATGACAAGGACACTGAAAAAGAAAATGGTAAGACAGGTAATGAATTTTGATCTTGCATCTTTGTGCGTCGTCAAAGAAAACAGTCCTTATTCCGCAATTTTCGTAAACTTAGGGATATATATGAGAAATCTAGTGCTATAAGTGTTCTGGCTTAACCCTGACCCCTAATTGCATTCCAACATTCCGGCCTTGATTCCACGTATTCTGCATAATTCCAGGCATCTATCCTCCCGAGCCAGCTATAGCTCCATGATCTAGGGTAACAGTTCCTTTTCTTCTTTGAAAAATATAAATATCTTGCTAGGTAAATCCGTAGTTAAGGCGATCATATGAATGTCCATACAAATCGATGGCTCGTTGCCCAGAATTCAACTCCTCGGCAAATTTTCTAAATAATTTGATCCCCAAAATTCAAAACATTTAACCTTTCACAAATTTTATGAAACATTGATCATTAATGAAGTAAGTGACTGCTTCCTTCAAAGTAAACATTTACATGTGCTGACCTACAAGTGATAAGTGGACGCCGTCTGAACCATAGAGACCTGACGTTGCTCTACTTATGTTTGATACAATTATCCAACCACCGGGTATACCACAGATTACCTGTCTAGTGTCTACCATATGTATTGACTTTTTCTCCTCAGACCCACCTGCTAAGCTTTATTGACATCAAAGTCCGCCATTGCAAATGCGGAAAGCTGGCAAATCAAACTTATATGGTTTCCGGTAGCAAGCTTTATATAACTTTTATATCGAGCACGACAATGTGGTTGAGAGCACCTACTCCACCGATGCCAAATCTTTTCCACCAAGATGTAGCTCTAACATGTATGGTGGCCTGTGATTTGTAGCTGCCGCAAACGCCTTTAAACCAGTTCTACGAATCATTTAAATAAATTTTCAGGTGTACCTTAATAACATTAATCAAATAACTAAATAAAGGAGCGTAATTTAACTATACAATTTGAACATTGCATGATTCTATAGCAATGGGCGAAATGAACAGAAAGTGATCAGATTATTATTACCCACCGTTTTAATCAATGCATAAAGGACAAAAGTGGAAAATAGATCATGCAAGCTTTTGCAAACACATCTTACCCAATCCCTGTAAAAAGCTAACCTTCAATGGGGGAAAGACACACAGCAACATGATTAGAGTTAACAAGGTGAAAAAAAGAATAAAAATCCAGATTAAATAAGGGCTGAGTTGCCGCGTATATAAATGAAATATATATAAAAAACAGCCAGAAAGTCAAAGGTATTTAAAAACTACACAGACTTATCTTAATTCCACAAGTTAACAAGATTATTCTGACAATGTTGAATAGTCTGTTTATACTTTAAACGTCACTTCCCTATAAACTATTTGGAAAGCGTCAATACATTTTTGTACTTTGTCGTTTCGAAGTGAAACTTTCTATGGCAAATATGATATAATTATGAAGATTCATAAAAACAGAAAGGTAGTATTGAAACTTTGGCATACTAGTATATTGTTTAGAACATTTTGCTGCATGACATTTGAAAATTTGAATCATTATCTGTTGACAACGTTGCATTTTGAAAATCTGGCTAGTCGGACGCACATTCTAATGTGGATGTCAGGAATCGAAGGAAAACATATGAAACGTTTAGATTATCAAAGCATCCAGATAAAGCTTCATTACAATTTATTTTAGCGACAAATACCACCCCGACCATCGGACGTTTTCGACGGTGAAACCGAAAATAAGAGAATGTCACAGGCTAAAACTTGACGTTGTCAAATATCATGACACAAACGTGTTTATGAAAATGATTGTCAATTGAAAACAAAGTTTA
Organism: Macoma nasuta; assembly: GCA_032359355.1. Taxonomy (NCBI): domain Eukaryota; kingdom Metazoa; phylum Mollusca; class Bivalvia; order Cardiida; family Tellinidae; genus Macoma; species Macoma nasuta. The sequence continues at coordinate 5,457 of JAULCE010509940.1, read as the reverse complement.
TAATAGAACGTTATTATTGTTGATTATTGATTTTTAGAAAGCGATTATTCAATAATCACCATCCAATGCAATTACAATTGCTTGTTGGTCTATCTATATTCAATAAAGAACGAGTCTAGTTCTTTCAATTAATAGTCCTATATTTTGTTGCATAAAAAATAACGTGTTTTGCATAATTTGTAATTTATGTGAATAAAGTGTGCCTTTGAAAATAATAAGTTTTCAAATTTGATTTTGAAGTGCATGTGTATGCAAAATAGTGGCTTGTTACGCGCCACAATGTGTATCTACCTAGGTGCCGTGGTCTAGATGTTACGCGCTAGACTCTTAATCCAGAGATCGTGAATTCGATCCCAACCGGACCAAGTATTTCGGACCGATGTCTCATGCATAAGGGCTATACACTGTGGTTTTCCTTCGAATATTTCGAGTAAGAACGACCTATCGGTTCCTCTGTATCTGCTTCCCTCTCGCTGGGACATCCAGTTAGCCCAAAGTTGGCAGCAAAGGCTGTTAATATACACACAACATATCGATAACGTAACATTTTGATAACAGTAATCACCTGTCATTAGCGCTTTCAGTACTGCGATTCAGACAAAATAAATAGGCAATTAAATCTCAATCTGTGTTACTTGATGTATTGGTTTTGGTAAATACATGTAGCAATTAACACATCGGAAAGTTGTACTTATTTGTGAATATTAAAAATAATATGCTGACTGTCTTGTGGAATAAAGTTACACTTATTGTTTTTTCAGGTACAAAATTAACCGTGATATTGGACGTCGATGTACACCCCGAGACAAACTTGTATGTGAGTTTGACGTATCACGAATTGAGAAAAGATCTCGAAAATTTAGTGAGTAAAATGTTTGAATAGATTCTGTAGGAATGTTGATATAAACATCCAGACTCAATTACACTGATCAACGTTATGACTGAGTTTAATCTGATATAGCATTCATGAACAATCTTTCTATAATCGACTCTATTCGATTTCAATCTGAGCCGTTTAACACTTTTCTCCAGAAGCGCCTCTTTAGTGTCTTTTAGGCTGATGGTTATTAATTTTTTTTGTACGAAATTAAGCGTAACTGGAAAATGCTTAATTTCCTTCAATCGTTTCAAAACAGTTCATAAATGGGAATTTTCTTTTGTCCAGATATATAGATTTTTATCAGATTTATTTTCGCTCGGAATAGTCTAAAAAAGCTTGTTGCGGGAAATAGAGCATTTGGATTTGTACTTGTTTGATATCGCTTATCGTGCGTCGTACGTTGTCAACACTTTCTATAAACAACTTCTTCTCATAAACAACCCGGTCAATTGCAACCAAATATCAATATCATTAAGGTTTTCCTGTAACAGATCTCTTATTATAATGGGCATCCATGATAACCACTGATTGTCATGGCTATACCTATGTTTTTGTTTGAAAGCCTTCTAAAACTGAAGGTCAGATTTTGAATTGGTTTCACATGAATGATCCTTAAGAGGCTGTCTATTTAGAAAATCTTCAAAATTTGGCATGATTACATACTCTACTAGGACTGCCATAAATTTGATGATGCCGATATCACAATTTATGGTTGTTCCTAAATACGGTAAAACAGTGATTATAAATACTTCTTGAATCACTTAGCATGATCCTTAAAGGGCTGTTTAGTTTGAAATCTGATATTGGCATATTTTACAACCAGCATTGGGGTATTTTGATGATGATGAGTAGGCTATTTCAGCTAGCAACTGAGGGCACATTGAATTGGCACATTTATATATTTTATCTCCAAATTTGTTGCAAATTGAAGTAAAACTCATAATCCAAGCGACTTGGCAACTATTATCTATTTTTACTTTTGACTATAGATTCAGAAAAAATAAAAACCAAAATTGAGGTCCGCATCTACTTAATAGGGACAAAAATGTTTTGGGCAAATGCGGGACAATTGTGTATGTTATCGGGATCGCTGAATTGATATGGATTAATATTTTATAAAAAGCTTAATAACATAGCAATATACTGATTTTATGGGTAAAATTTGAGAGGCAGGTATTTTGCCATAGAGTGAGTTCAATATTTCGCCAATTTGGGGGTTACACCAGTTGGCAGAACCATAGCTTAAACAATAGTGGATGACCGATATATTTGAGGTCAAAATTTAGATGAGTGATATCGCTCTATTATGTAGTGTTAACATGCAGTTTTGGATACACATACCCACACATACTGTTGGTCAAAGTGATAATCCCACATTTACAAAATATTCACAAGGTCACACAGAACCACAGAACGATTAACCACTAGTCCATGAGAGATATCGTATATATTCCATAACATTAGGATATTTAATTATTTCAACAACTTTCAATGACCTACCATGGTCCTTCAATAATTGGCAAATGTGTTCTTTCAGCAAAAAATAAACTAAACAAGTTTTGTATGAACACTTTTCCGAGGGAATGTTTGGATATATTACCGACATTTTGAAAACGCAAATGTTCTAATTAATTCCATTCATTTTCAGATGTCGTTGTATTTCGGGAAGTTCACAGACGGAAATTTCTCAGTCATCATAACAAATATAACGTAAGTATGCGTGTAATTACTCAATACAACAGTAGACTACCTAACTGACGACGTTTGTTTTTATTCATCTAACTGGCATACCAACCGCAATGTTGTGGTCTATTTGGTCTCGAATTCATAAATTTCTCATATTAACTGTCTCAAAGTACAGAAGATTTTGATTGTAATCATTATGGCCAATTCGGTTCTATTGTGACTGTCTATGTTAAAGTAGTTATGTTTTGAAGTTCATTATGCTACATGTATGATGCATAAACCCTTTCGTCCACAGGCTATTTTTAAAATTATCCACAAGGAAAGAATATGATGAAAAATATGAATAAAGGCGCGTCTTTTGGGGGGAAAGGGTTCAAAGGCATATTGTCCATCAAAAACACGATTATTTTTGCACATTTGCAATACAAAAAAGTTACTGATTTGGTAATTGAGAACCTATAAGAATGTCTCATGAGATAAAATGGAAAAAAATCTAAATTTACCAGTAATTCGATTTACTGAAGTCAAGATGTTTTTATTTTTATCCGCGTCGAATCGAAGTGCCCCGAATATTGTCCGGTTGCTATCGGGAGCTGTCCTGACTGTTGCTCATTTACATAAGCATGCACAAACAAGTATACAGGCATTTCGGTTCACCTCGGTGTTAAACCAAATTTAAACCAAATTTATATTCTCTTCATTTAATACGATACATTTGATTGATAATTTAAATAGAAGAAGTTAGGTAGATAGGCATTAATATTCATATCTCTAACCTTCCGATGCATTAATGAGAGCTTCCGAGATGATTTCCGATTACATGTTATATAAACAAAGTTTGTTATGGAGTGTCCAGTCCCTGAAAGAAATCGATGCTTTAAACAACCGTTACTCAAAAAGGAATCATGTTTAGTTGGTAAAAGTCACGGATTCAACAGTAATATTTTGTAAAGTTTATGCATAAATGAAAGGGAATCACGCGTTTTTAAAGGTTTTTGAGGGATAACGTGACTTTAACCTGTTATTTTGTAGGCGCGGAAGCATTCATATTGATTACATACTGAAACTTGAAGAAGATGATCGCAGTACCAGGAACGATCTAGTTGGAGCGTTTATAGCGCTGGCTGAAGGGGACAGTGTGATCTTCAGGAACGTATCTGTACAAGCAAAGATGGGTATGATTGGCATGTTTATTCCTTCCTTTTTCGCTAGAAAAGAATCGAATAGTTTTGTTCATGGAAAATACTCTATTTTTAACAAACCATTATATTCCATGTATACTTATAAACTGCAGAGAAACGTTAGGAGAAACATTGAAAGAACTACTTTTGTATAAAAATAGTTTCAATACTTAATCATGTGATATGTTATGACGTATAAAATTATAATAATTTGAAAAAATAAGTAATAAACCGTATGCCAGTAGTATCTGATTCGGCTAGAACATTTTGTAAAGATTTAAGACTGAAACAGTTTCAGTCGTCAGATATTGGGAATGGTGCTTCTTTAACACTTTGTTTTGGTTCGAAATACAAAAGTACATTACGCATATTATATGAAATATTTATGTCGTAGATAAATTATATATTATAGCAGACAAATTAATCTTTACGCAATATGCATTTTGGTCACTTCTCAAGAGTAGTTAATTCTGAATGTGTGCTTTTTAAATAGCAGAAAATCAATGAATCAAACAAGCCATCCATGTTAGCGTGTTATGTTTTACGCAAATCATTTTCTGGGCACGAGTTACAAACTCTTCTTAAACTTTTGTCATATCTAGCTTGTATATTTATGTTGAATTCCCTTCATAGTTTAACAATGGTATAATCATTCACTTGATCCGGTTTGTAAGGCTTCAAATGTCGGGTGCCAAGGCCCTTGAAGTTATATCTTTTAGACCTCAATGGTCAAGTTTTAATAGATCTCTTGAGTCAGGTTTTAAAGGCATTTGAGGTCATAAGTTTAAGACCTCGGATGTTAGGTTTTATTGACCTCTAGAGTCAGAGATATAAGACCTCAGAGGTCAAGTTTTGAAGACATTGGAAGTCATACTCCAGGGATAGGTCTTACGGACCTCTAAAGTCTGACTTCAACGGCATTTGGAGTCATAGTCAGAGGTCATGTTTTACAGACTTTCGAGGTCATTGTTTAAAGACCACAGAGTTCAGGTTTCACAGACCTCTAGAGTTAGTCGTGGTTTTTAGCTCACCTGAGTATACTCTGGTGAGGTATTGTGATCGGTCTCCGTCCGGCGTCCGGCGTATGTCGTATGTAATCTGTAATCTGTCGTATGTCGTATGGTGTACGTCCACACTTTTTAGCTCACCTGAGTTTACTCAGGTGAGATATTGTGATCGGTCTCCGTCCGGCGTCCGTCGTACGTCGTATGTCGTATGTCTTACGTCCACACTTTAAAAACAACATCTCCTCTGAAACCACTGGAGGGAATTTGATAAAAATCTTGGCTGGGATGTTCCTTGGAAAGTCTTTTGATAGTTGTTCAAATAATTCAATTCCATGCCATGGCAACGGAAGTAAAAAACTTTAACAATCTTCTTCTCAAAAACCATTGGTGGAATTTCAATAATTTCACAGGAATGATTCTTGGGTGAACTTCTACCAAAGTTGTTCAAAGAATTATGATATCTCAAAAAACATGGCCGCCATGGGCGGGGCCAGTTTTCCTTAGATTGCTCTAAAGAAAACTTTGAAAATCATCTTCTCCAAAACTACTTGTCCGATTTCAAAATAATTTCATAGAAATGATCCATGGGTAGACCTCTACCAAATTCTTTTAATAATTTTGATATGTCAAAAAACATGGCCGCCAGGGGCGGGGCCAGTTTTCCTTATATGGCTGTATAGAAAACTTTGAAAATCTTCTTCTC
>JAULCE010508829.1:0-12473 GCA_032359355.1 Macoma nasuta | reverse complement strand
GTCAATATTTGGTTATGCAGGTTTCGATAAACCAGCTGCACTTAGAGAACATAGAGAACTGATCGACTAAATTGGGTAAACTTTCAATCACTCGGAAAACGACAAATAGAAGATGCGGAAGTTGAATGGGCAGTGATATATACAAAGTGAATGTTTGATTGGATGATTCATCTCCAGGTTGTACGTAGAGTAATCCGTAGATGTGTTTGTGCATTTGAATTGTCTTTGTTAGACAAATACAATAAGTGGTAAATATTCAAATAGTTATCACTATACCCTTCATGTTCTATGCAATTCATGACTTATATATTAAAGATCGCCTAGTTAATTAAAGAAATTATGTGAAATTGACCAGCCTTTTCAGGCATTTTGAGTATGGTATTTTTTTTATTTTTTTGCTTAATACTCCTTCATGTTGGCAATATGCATTTAATTTGATTTGGTGTAAAACAATTAACGTAATAGGTGATGAACATAATATTATGAAAATGTGTAGACCTTAAGCAGGACAGCTTGTAGCCGTGTACTATCTTCTAGATTAATATTTAATCGCTGGGGTGATTGCTGCGTTTTATTAACAATTTATTGAAATAAGAATTTACCGCCTCTTATTTTCACCTTATATCCCATAATGGCTTGATCTTGCCCTATATGTAATACCAGCAATTTATGTAATCTGTTGGAGTGCTGCTGAACAAGACCAAGCACAAGATGTTGCAAACATTCCAGCCTCCATGTCTCCATCTTGTTTGCAAATCACCAGCTCAATCATTCCAATCTGACTAAATCCAATAGTTCAACTCGTTGGAATCCACACAATTTTAGTGTGTATATTAATCATCAGTTAAGCAGCAAATAATTATCACTTACGTTATTTGTGTTGAAACTAGATCATACAAAATGATGTTTGTATACCCCATTATGAAATGAGAGTTTATTAAATGAGCGTAATTTAACATCTGGTCAGTTGACATTTTTGTATTGATATAAAGGCCTTATATATATATAGGTAATTTAACTATATTGAGGCTATATAACATCTATACAACTACTAATATCAAGGAGATATTACTTAGATTTTGCAAATTTTCAATCGATCCGATAATCGGCAACGATAGCAAATATACATATAAGCCTATATCCGTGCTATATCAAAGGAATATAGGTATGATTGCTTGGGGATTGATGTGAAATCGTCTTTTGATAATCATGCGAAATCATTACGAAATCAACTTATTTGCACGAGTCTCGTAAGACTTCGTGAGACAGACTCACGTGTGTATCATGCCTATTTCATGACTAGCTCTCGTGAAAGGGAGCAACGGAATAAACTTGACATATCTTGCATGATCTATTTTCTACTTTTATTCGCACAAGACCCGTAAGACTTCGTGAGCCCGTTTCACGTGTGTATCACGTCTGTGTCACGCTTTGCCCTCGTGATATGGAGCAACGTCAGGTCAAGTCAAGTTTTGTTCTGCGACTGTCGCAATGCAGACCAGGGACATAACCAGGAACTATTCTGCTTTCTCTGTCTGCTTCTGTTTTGAAAGCTTCTTACATTTCCATTGACCTCTTTCTCAACATTATTCATGTTCTTCAAAATTCAACCACGACAGAAAAATATAAATAGCATACAAAAACATTGGCATGGATTACGTTGTGCCCTAAGCCTTATTATCGTGAAAACCAACGATAAAGAACAGCTCAAAGATTTGCTTTCCAATAAGTAAATTCGTTTTAACTAAAGCAATGGACAACTGGTACGATCCTATCACACAATGCACAAGTTGTATAGGATGAAAACTTAATACTTATCCAATATTGAAAAACCATATTTTCAACCACCAGATACAAAACCAAATAACAAAAGCTCATCACAAATGTAAATATGATAAACGATCAAAAGTAAATGAAACTCGCACAACAACAATTCTGCACAAAATTGCACGACAAACACAGATGTAAAACACGCAAATACATTTCTTAAATTGCTTTGAAAATATGCCTACAGATGATTATGAATGAAAAATAGCCTGAGAAATGAACTATTTAATAATACTGTGAAAATCAATACGCTATTGATATTAACATAAAACTGGATTACATGCATACTTATAAATAAAACGTCTCTCAATTAAATACAAATAAAACTATCTATTTCATCCATTAGGAATATAAAAACAAATAGTATATCATTTATGTATTCAAATTAAATTTACAAATACGAACATGACTTCAGAGCTTTTAAAGATTAATATAACAATATAGCCAGTATATCGTATGACAATTTCGATTCGCTTACATTACAGATGGTAGGTAAGAATGGTAGCTACGTCATAGCCAGGTCACGCATGCGCAGATAAAAGTCGAATCGAACAGGTGGTGTTGGTCTCCTGCTGTATATTGGTAACTAACACCGGCAAAGTAGTTAGTGACGGCGCTTTGTCGCAAACCTATGTCATGTAATGTGCAGTGCATATGTATTGCATATATCAACATATTAAAACATCACTTTAACAGCGAAGAAATGGAGCGAAAGGCGATCGAGTATGAACACCAATACGAATCATCAAAAGCAGAAGCAGACTGTGGCTTTCAGATTGAGCGAAAACATTTTGACAGGAGAATCACTATGTAAGTTGATTTTGTTGTTTGTGAATAGATATAAGACCGAAAATGTGTCTACTGACGTTGCTTTAAAGTTAATAAAAAGAGGTTATGGTTCGTTTAAACAAATACGCAATATCTAACCAAGCGAAAGGGTCAAGATCCCATCTAGTGTAGTGATTATAAGTATTGTAGTTCACGGGATAAGCGGCGGAAGAAAATTTTCTATATTAGAGATCAGAAGTCATAACCTTTTTTAAAGAAATAGCATAAGTGTATCGATAATGCTGCTTCAACTTGTCGCTGTAACAATGTGAATTTTATCGAACGCTATTTTATTGGAAAAATCACTGAAAATCATTCCTCATATACATTGTATATCAATTTAGATCTACCTCATTTCAAGGTATGATGTTGTAAAATTGATTTGTTAATTGAAAGGTATCATAAAATATATCGAACATGTGTTATTGAATCTCGTCAAGGCAAATTTCACAAGGACATTTATGATAATGTTTGTTAATGTGACGCTAACCTAATAATATGTTGTTTGAAATTGAAACAATCTAAGGCATATTTGAACACGAACTACCTGAGTTAAAGACGTATCCTATAATAAGTTTGAACGCGTAGAATTTTTCAAAACTGTGCGTATGCATGCTTCAAGATATAAGAAGCAATAAACAGTTAAAAAGAATAATTAGCCATGGCCGTTTCTGATTTATGACGATATTAAGATCGCTCATACGCATCTTTAAATACACAAATGTGCATCCGAATCAAAATTACGTGTTGTTGTAATACAATGAGAACGGCACACATGTGCATCCAAATCAGAATTATGTGTTGTTGGAACGGTATATACATGCGCAGTATATTGCGTAGATACCCCCAGATACGTCTTTAAACAGTCGCTAATAGATTTAACAACACCATTTTAAGGGAAGACTCTTCTAAATCATGTGCACTCGTTGTTAGCTCGTCATATGTGTCTCATGCACTAACCATGAGTCCTGAATCAACACATTTTAATCAGCAGTATTTAAATTTAATGAACACGGAGTTGTTTATATGTGTAATAAACCGTGAAACCGGTATATATTTGATAATTCTGTTTAGCGAGAATGCTTAGTGTTGGAGTCTGTCGCAATGAAATGAAAAGAATGGCAAATCAAAGCAATTATATTTTATCGTGTCTCGACAAAATCCACATACCGATGAATTTAATAGTTAACTTTCCATATAAATATTAAATATTTACACGCCGGAATAAACTTCTAATAGCAAATGTTTAGAATATCTTTTTTACTGTTGGTTAACATAAAATGTGCATATAATATGATAAAAAATATGCGATACGGAAATAATCTATTTTACTGATTATTATATATTTGACTAAGTAGTCTGTACATGTACATTGATCGTTTTGCAACTTAAGAAAAATCAGTTTTAGTCATAAAAAAAGGAGTAAAACATGTTATGACTTAATACTTACTGACTATACTTTGTCGCATGCCAGTTTTATTTAAAGAACAGTACATATGCATTGCATATAACATATGAATACATCCTTTTGACAACAGGAATATGGAGCTTCCAAGACTTCGTTTAGACAACCCAACAGTGAAACAAAGGGTGACCCAGTATGAATTCGATATCGAATGTGCCGAAGCAAACCTTCAGATTGCGAGAATTAAACCTGACTTGAGTGCCACAGCGTGAGTTATTATTGTTGTTTTAATAGGTATGAAACCGACGATATTTAAACATGTGTTTGAAGTTATCTGGTCTATAAACCCATTTTCAAATTCCTGCAAACTATGTTCCAAAGTTTTTCATCTACATGTACGCGGTATATCACAGGCTGCGCCACTCTTCAACAGAATACCATCCTATTTCAAAGCACTTCCTTACTAAATGTGATGTACGGATCAGGAGCCATGGAAACTGACATTAGTGTCAGACATTATATAGATTTTAGTTTTTGTTGTTGACTTACTTCCGTTTCTGCCATCTATGGGCTAATTGGACGTACCAGAGAGAGAACAGCGGATGCAGAGGAGCCCAGGTAATGCCCTACTCTTTTCGAAGGAGCCCTTTGGTTCTTGTACATGTCCAGTGTATGACACTGATACATGGGACCTCAGTCTAAATTCTCATCCGAATGACTTGGTCTGGCGGGGGATCAAACCCCGACAGATTGAATAAAATTTAAGCTTACACTGTAAAACACACTTATTCGATTTTGACATGCCTTTGCCTCAACTTAAAACTTATTCAGTTACAAAATTTGGAGTGTGCTGTTTGGTTCTAAAATTGTGTTGAACAGCTCTCGATTGGCAAATCTAATGTTGTACTAGTCTTAATCCCGAAATGTTTTGAGTCAGTGGAATCATCTTAACCTTTTTAATTGAGAAATTAGTAAAACAAACATCAATCTCAAGCAAACCGTACCGACTTTCACAAAATATAAATCTATCAGAATCTTACCCCACCGACGAACCATAATTAAACTAACCCTGTATAATCATACCTTACTTGAATTGTAGATGTGTTTTCAAACGATTTATCATTCGAAATACTACATTGTAATAACATCAAACGAACGTTCAACAAATCAGAAAAAAACTAAGTGCAATGTAAAACTTTATTAAATAGCTACTATTATTCTGACATTGTACCGTTCTCACGTTTCGAATTTGACGCGGTGGTTTGTATTGTACACATGTATAGATGGATGATACAACAGCCGCTTAACGTTCTGGTTATAAGTAACCGCGTTACCAAGCGGGCCAATTAAACATACGAGAATTGATAATGGTTAGGGACTGGTAAAATGTGATTCAATGATGCAGTCTATGTTTACATAGAAACGATCGTTTAGTTCGAGAAAGCTTAACGGTTGGCAAAGATACATATACAGTGATTTCCTGATAGATTGTAGACTATACGATACGAAATACTTTTTGCCGCACATCTGGTTACATGAACAAATAATAATGCTATAGATTGCGTTGGTATTCCTTATATCAGCATCCGTTTATTATGCAGTCATATTTTACCAACACACAATATCAAAATACTCAAAAAGTGGGTCTGGTAAATTTGTTTATATTCCACTGCTGAAAAGTAATTATGTATAAAAGTTAAATTTAATAATATAAATTTTAAGGGTTTATTTCGATAAAAAGTTCCTAATGCATGTTAGGAAGAAGAATTATAGATTGCGCTAAAATCTCACATTTATTGTACATTCTTCTTTTCAAGAAATAGTATAAATACTGCAAGTTCATTCACACAATAATTTTCAGATAATTATTTTCAACATGACCAATATGACCGCTAATAACGTCACAACATACGGGATCTGAATATACGGTGTGCTATCGACTACTTGTAGAGATCGAGATTCATTGTTTTTAATGCAAAATACATCAAAACATTTGAGGTGTTTTGGTAACCCTTTCCTTTATTTCGGTAACAGATATTCCCTTAGGTGTAAATAATTAGACATGTGATTTGTGTCGATTTTACAATAATGGTATTTTAATGTTAAATGAATAAATGAAGATGCTAGTCATCACATAAATACACTACTTTTCAATTGTTTTGAAGGTTCATTATTTATATAGACTGTTTGACATAACTTGTATTTTACTTATGCATGTCTTAATTTGACATGTCTCTCTAAACTTCGATATACACATAACCAGTGAATTTAGTAGTAATGCAGTTGTACGCACACCGAGAACGTAGGATTAAGTATCTTTGAAATAGCGTCGGTGGGTTCTTCAGGACAAATGAAGTTATGGTGTGCGACTCTTTCATCTAAAGTGAGAAAGACTTGAAAAGAATAGAAAGACAGCTAGTAAGGGACTTTATAAATATAATGTAATATAACAATATTACTTGACTAATGAGGTGATGCGGGCAATGACTGCGCCAGCATTATTATCGAATTGGTTGATTCCCTTTCTTGCATGTTAAGTATGAAAGAGCAATTCATTTGGAAAATAAAACTGCTTATACACGTACTTGTAATTTAAATATAACTCATTCATTGTTAAACATGTGTCATGATATTTATATATAATTACTTTGTTGAAAGGCATTTTACAAAAGGTCTGTTATGTTTTAGGCATATTACAAAATCCCTTGATATTTCAGGCCTTTTGTTAAATGGTTATTATGACCATGCATGTTTGCAAAATGCCCTGAAAATTTCAGGAATTTTGATAAAATGGCTCAATTAGAAACTTCCTATAACATACACATTGTTAGACGAAATTGTATTAAAGCAAAAGCACTTATCTAATTTGCAATAGATAGCTTTTCACATATATATTCACTTGCGAAGAACAGTATAAAATTGATTTCTTGAATAAACACATTTCAATAGATGATGTACGTTTACGGTATTGAAGTTGTTAATGTTATTCAAATTTTCATTGATCGGTCCTTTTTTGTTTGCATACGCTGGTAACCGAAAATGCTTAGTTTTAAATTGCGTCATAGAACAATCTCACGATGAAATACAAACTAGGGTAGATCACAACCTTTTTGTTTAGATCATGGTCAAAACATGAAGATTTTGTGGATAGACTGTCATGAAGTCATAACAATCATATAGTAAAGAGGTGATGTAGGCTGTGACGTAGGGATCAGCAGATTTATTGCCCGACATCTGAACGTAGGTAAAAGATGGATAATGATATGTAGTTCCACATGTGTGCCTTGTAAAAGAAGTACATTTCATAATTATAATCTTTGAAATAAAATCAGTCGCTTTTGAGTTTTAAAGTACGGAATCCTTGGAACAAAGTAGTTTTCGCAATCAAATATTCTAATACTTATAAAGTGTATAAATCTGCCACTTTTCGCATTTTCGAAGAAAATAACGTCATATGCCACATTGAATCGACTGTCAATAGCAGATTAACAGATTTGGTAAGGGAAAAACATTTATTTTTCAGATATGTACAAGAGTTTGGTGGAGACGTCAAATCTACTAAAGCCCTCACATGGATAGAGGCACCTCTCATAGCATGGTCTGATAGTTCTGACTCAGGTGATGATGATTTTCCCCGTAAAATTTTGGATCAAGAGGAAGAAAAATAGATGTCAGGTTAATAGCTTTTCAACTTGCATGTTAATAATTGTTCAGACTGTGAACTTAACCGCTAAAGCTGGCGCATTCAGATAATAAAGAGTATGAAGAATAATTATAAAATGATGAAGCACTGACCGTTCCAAGGCGGTACTCCTATCTTCACTCTAGATTTATGTCTGTTTTTCGTTCATGTGTATCTTCTATATGTAGCGTATGTTTGGGCTCGCGTGTATATGTGTGTGTATGCGCGTGTGTGAATGTGCTGAGAAAGTACTGGTTTCTGTGCTGTTCGGGTGGCTGTTTGTTTTGTATGTGGTTTGTCCTGCAAAACCTTCTTATCTACTTGTATAAATAATCGTTTACCAATGACTTAATGAGAGATTTTAACCAACGCCGAAAAATACCACTTTTCGGTACATTGGTTTTGCTTCAAAAATATTAGTTTGTTATCAAGATGCACCACATCTTTACAAACCGTTTTAAGGGATTCAACCGTGCGTATGTGTTGTATATAACTCTCTTTTTGATTCTGGCACGTTCAAATTCATATAAATAAGAAATGAAATAAACACAATTGCAAAATGAATAACCGTGACAAGTAGAAGAACAGATCAAACATCGCCATTTAAATGACAACTGTTAAACAATATTTATAAAATTTGCTTACCCGTCCTGTGTGTCTTATAAGCAAAGCATTCATTTGCATATCGAATATTACAGTCGACCAAAATTTATTGACGCCGGCTGACGCCGGGGTCCTTATGATATGAGCTTTTTTATTAACTTTGGGAGGAAGAGTTATTTATTTCGTTGTGTTTTTATGATGTTTTACAACATTTCCGCTGCGAAACATGACTAATGTTGTATCGATAGCTTGCTGAAAAATATCGAGATGAAAAAAACAACATTGTATCGATAAATCTGAAAAGAGTCGATGAAAGCAGCAATATAAATATTATATGAATGTGTTTGAAGGTGACGTTTTTATTCAATTTCTTCGCAATTTCTTCGCAGGACAAAGTACTAATATAAAAGCTGATCACTTTACATAAACACAAGTTTGATTCCTGTTAGAGTAGGGCGATAGGAATGTATGTATATCTACGCGAGTACTGATGTTAAAGTGAAAGTTTAACTGGACGATTGACAGCCGCCTACGATCGCATAGATCACAATATCGCAAGTAGCATGTTGGCTTTTTTGCAATAATAATTTTATGAAATCGTATATGTTCTTTAAATTTAGTAGTTACCACTTAATGGATCCATAGTGCGGTTGATACTTCGTGCGATTCCCATGATACCAACCCCGGTTTAATTCCCAGACCGCTACTCTTTTTAATTTACTTTTGTTTTTTACTTTTGTCAATATTTTCTATTGGCACCGGCAGAAGCCGGGGCCTAATGGCGTACGAAAGAGCGCTTAATTTTTCAACTGAACTTAATAACAAAAACTGAAAAGGGGAGATCCTTCAAAAGCAAGAAAGCCAATTCAAATAGAGAAAACTGCAGACTCGGGTTTTATTGAGTCTGTTCATGAGTAGTAATTAAAGATGCAACACTACTTACGTCCCCTATCACCCACTTAAGCGGTTATTCAATTTTCAAAACTAAATGTGTTGAAATTCATGATCTCGAAGGACCAGAAAATAAAACAACTCTGAGAATGAAGTAATAAAGTAAGTTTATCTATTAACTTTTCATTAAAACGGCGTCCTTTGATGTTTACATTAATTTTTTATCTTGAGTATAATACGGGGAAAGGCCCGTCAGCGCGCGAGGCGCTCCGACGGGAACGGCTTTTTCCGCCTATAGGTAATGCACATGAGTCCCAGTTTTTAACCCCAATATTCCACAGGCTCACAGCTCAAAAAATCTGTATCAAATTCACGCGCAAGATCCGGCTGTCCTCGGACCTTACCGATATGAAGTTCCGAATTTCACAAGGGAGGTCACGCTGATTTGCACAGTTATCGTTATTCGCTTACAGAATGCTTTAAACGGAGGTAAAACTTTTTTTTTCGTACGCCATTCACTCCCTGCCTGTCAATCATGTGACATTGACATTCGACATTAAGTGTAAACTCATGCTTTTTATTGTACCAGTCGCGTAGTTTAAGTTACAAACATGTAATGAAGATTGAGTCTGATATCATTTACCGATAAATAATAATATACTAAGGTTTAAATACATATTTAGGACAAATTTGAGAAGCTGACTTAGTAAACCCTAGCTTAACCTATTTGAGACCATTTGTATATATATATATATATAGATTATAAGAGTAAATGCTGAATGTTTAGTTAGAAGCAATTGGTTAAGTTCTTGATCAGACTGCACGCATCTGCTGGCAGATCTGAATCATTATATTGATATAACATCTACACTTTACTTTATCTAGACCAAGATCATGAGTACAAAAGGCTTTCTCTGTCCATAGGCAAAGCCTAAATTCATATTATCCCTGTACCACATAGATAATGCCTTTTTGGCATCTCTCTACCATACACATTAAAAAAATCACGCTCTTGACGAGCATGTACTCCATTTGTCACTCCATTTGTCTCAATGTTTAAGAAAATAGCTAAAAATTACCACTTTCCTTTTTCCTAGAGATTTTTTCCTTTTTATTAGATGGTTTCATTGTGAATGAGTCTTAAACTAGCACTAATATATGATGTCATAGTATGTCCTTCATTGTCTTAGGCCTGCTGCATTTTGAGATAGTAGTCATCTTCTTGGATATCACCTGACCTACATGGACTGCCTTTGTGATAGAACTTATTTGTGATTTTGTTCCCATGTTTTGCCTGAGATTTGTACTCATTTGTCAGAACTCAGACTTAGAGAAAAAATTTGGAAATGAAACTTGTAATATATATTCTGAGTAAAGTAATTTGAATGAACCAGTGCTCCAAATAAATTTGCATAAATGAAACATTTTGGACAAAAAAAATCTATATTTCTTCACCAAACCCTATGGCACATTGACCACTTGTTAGAACTGTCCTGTTAAGACAATTCTAACTAGTGGTCACGCCTAAGCCTTTGTTGAAGAAATGAAGATTTTAGCATTTTAAATATATATGCAAGTTATCTTGGATCCTGATGAACAATCATAAGATAGGCTTAATAGAACAGGCCCAGCTTTCACTAAGTGACTCGAGTCAAGATCTTGCTCAAACTCAAAATTTCATCATTGAATATCTCATTAATTTTATTGCCACTGCACTAAAAATATTTCTGCCTGTGAAACATTTCACAGGCAGACAGAATTATAATGCAGTAGTAATAAAATTGAGGTCAAAATTTGACATTCAAATTTTTAGTTTGAGCACAATCTCAACTCGAGATGCATTTGTGAAAACCATGCCTCAACTTGTCTCCTAATAAATTGAGCGTAAACCTGTAAATCAGGTGCTTTTCGCTTATCTGGATCTCCTGTTAATGATATATGTACAGTACTGCATGATACAACATTTCAATGCAGCAAAGGATCAATGTTAAACTGTTTTACTAAGACACAATTATCCTAGAGTGAAGGTCTTAAATGGCACGAAGTTTTAGTCTTCCATAAATATTTGTCATCTGCTGTTCATGATTTTAGGCAAGACTTTGTTTTGGCAGAATAAAGAAACTCAATTAATATAGCAAACTTTTAAGCTTCCGATCAGTTTCTTATTTACTTGTTGACTGATTTGGATCCAAACTGTTTCAGTATGCATGCAGTCCAATTGTGAAAGGCACTTTAACCCGGATGTATTATACACCTTTTGACACCTCTGTAGAGGATGGCTTTAATTTGAAAACATTGTAAAAACTAGAGAATTTTGCTTGTTATTTTCAATTTCTATGGTTTTTAGTTCATCTGAGTATATATGCTCAGGTGAGTTATTTTGATCCGTGTCCGTCCTGCATCTGACATACGACATATGGCTGTGATGACATACCCGGTATGGCATCTGCCTCCACACTTTATTTATAAACATCATCTCTGAAACCACTGGAAGGAAGTTGCCTAAACAAATTGCTGGGATATACCTTGGATCATCATGTCCCCTTTAAAAGAAATCTTCTTCTCACAAACTATAAGTCTATTTTTAAAATAATTTTAGAGAATCGATTCTTGGGTGACCTTGTACCAAAGTTGCATTAAAAAAATAATGATATGTCAAAAACATGGCCACCAGGGTCGGGCCAGTTTTCCTTATATGGATATATATAAAATATCATTTCTCCAAAAGTACTGGTCCAATTTCAAAATTGTTTCATAGAAATGCATGATTCTTGGGTGGATTTCTAGCAAATTTGTTCAAAAAATGATGATATGTAAAAAAAACGTGGCCACCAGGGGCGGGCCAGTTTTCCTAATATGGATATATAGAATTTAAAATTTTGAACATCTTTTTCTCCAAGCTTTTGTTTCAAATTCAAAGTAATATCACAGAAATGTTTTTTTTGTGGATTTCTAGCAAATTTGTTTAAAGAATGATCATGATGATATACCAACAAATGTGGCCGACAGGGCGGGTCAGCTAACCTTATATGGCTATATTGAATATCTTCTTCTCCACTGGTCCAATTTCAATACAATTGCACAGAAAAATCCTTTTGGGGCTCTCAACCAACAGTGTTCAACGTATGATGACATACAATGCAATGGTTCTTTTGTAGCCCATAAATCAGGAAAGCAATATATATAGGATCTTACACGAGTTGTCGTTTAAGATAAGCTTTTCTTAAACGAGTCTAG
>JAULCE010507718.1:0-16607 GCA_032359355.1 Macoma nasuta | reverse complement strand
ACACATTACAGTTTGAGACAGGCTCGAACTTCTTCATCGGTGAAAACCATACCGGAAAGACCAGCTTATTTGAGGCAATCAGACGGTGCATGAGTGTGTCAAAGAGCAACGGGCTGTCGGGAGCTCACGACCCGGACAAACTATCGTATGTAACCTGCGTCTTTGACACTGACAACAACAACACTGTTAAATCTTCTATGATACGATTGCCAGGAACAGAATCCCGGGATGACGACCAGTGTTTTATTAAAGTGGTTCAATCTTCATGTAAAAATACCATATATGCAGATTTGGTTAAGAAAAATAGCAAGGGGAAACTAGTGTGCCAGCAGTTACCAGAAAACATATTGCAGGGTATGCGTCCTTTGTTGCCGGCAGATTTTCACGCCATTAATTTTCACGAGGACGTGGCATCAAAGCTTCAAGACAGCAGAACACTGTCACACACGAGGAAGGAGTTTGTCGATAACTACAATGAAACGGATAGCGAAAAGTTACTTAAGAGTACTGTTGATCAGTACACAATAATACTGTTTTCATTCAGGAGTATTTCACCATTTGAATCGACAGTAACCGAGACGAAACCAAAAGAAGGGCGCCAGCAAATCGCAAGACAAGTTTCTGGGAGAGCTGATATTTTGAATTGGTATCTTCAAAGCAATAAAGACATCGATGCTTCAGAGGGAAAAGAGAAAAACAAACAGAGGGAGAAAGAAGAAAGGTTTTTCAATATGATCACAGACAATTCGGGGTTCCAATTTGATATTGATGACAAGGGAGTTATATCAGTTACAAACGCGAAAATGAGGAAAAGGAAGCTTGATTCGGCTTCTCTTCTTCTGAAAATTCCTGAGGGAATATATGAAGCTAAAATCCTTGCAGTATTATTGACTGTTCAGAAATTCACGACCGTATGTTTAGATGATGCTGAGCGAGGTATGCACCCACAAATGATAGAACGCATAAGAGACCATGTGCTTCCAGATGTTAAAGACAAGGTTATTTTACTCATCACACATCATCCAAGCTATCTCACCAGATGGAACATTCCCAGAATTTTTTTATTTCAGCGAGCCGTGGATGAAGACAATGATAGTTTTAAAATTAGACATACGAGCATTAATGTACGTGGTGATGCCGGGGTGCAAGGAAGCAGCAAAACAGCGCACGTTGGAGATATGGAAGAGAAAACATTACAGCTATTTGGAGAGCGTAACGTTGTCAGCATGTTCTTTGCAAGGAGGATTTTGTTGGTTGAAGGGAAATCAGATGATCTTTTTCTAACAGCTTTCGTTCATGCCTTGACACATGAAAATAATATTCTTGGTGATTATATGGACAAAGAGTCGCCCAAAACTATTGAGGAGTTGAGATATTTCCTTTATGGTTTACATATTGTACCAATGCATGGGGCACCAAATTTGTACAAGTTTCACAGTCTTTGTCAGAACATGGGTCTTGATCACTATATGGTACTTGACTATGATGCTTTGGTCGACAACGTAGGGAAAAAGGGCCAAGAAAACACAGGGAAATTGTTCTGCGAGAAATTAAAACTTTCTATTACTGACGATGAGTGCGAAAAAATACCAAATGACGTAGCGATATTGGAGACTCAAAATTTTTTCATTTGGAATCCAATTGTCAGAAACGGAAAGAAAGTAGGAAACATCGAAATTGCTGTACAGGCAATATTCGATAAATATCCCGAAGAAACAAAATCTTTAAAAGGATGTCTCATAAGCAAACAAAATAAATTGTTTCTGGATAAGAATGTTAAATATAAAAACATACAGAAACTCGCTAATAAGTGCGCGAATTTACCTAAACAAGATACGTCATTGGATCTTAATCGACTTGTACGGTTCTTCCTGAAGAAATCCAAAGGGGAATGATGCATGCAAATTATTAACCATTTTGCTGGTAAACGGAATTAACGTTTATACAATTGCAAATGAGCTAAATAATGCCTGTGGAATTGTAATCGAGTATTATAGCATGGATACGGAACTGACTCTGAGATGATAGGCATCTGCTCGGGTTCAAATTCATTTGCATATCTTATTGTGGTTTCAACCAGTGGATTTTAGTTACATCTTCTAGACAGTACATAAAATATCGGTGTGTGACAATACTGGCAACATTAACTGCGATTTAATTTTTCATTTATTCGACAAAGATTCTTTTTTTTTGCATAAATAGTATCCATAAGACAATATTTAAATCATGGTCAACACGCGTTTTTCAGACTAATCCTTACAATTTACATACAATTTATGCATTTGTTTAAATGCCGAGATTTCACGCTCGAAGTTATTGAACAAGTGGCATCACCTATTGTGTACCAGTAAGGTATTTAAACGGGGCAGTTGTTGATCTGCCTGTCCTCGATTGGTTTTTAAAAAAGGAGTTCATGACTTTTCAGATATATGCACTAAATTTGTTTAAATATCACATGATAGTATAAAGTCAATTTAGTTGCTATTTTATTTTACACATGCATTTTTAGGTAAATGTTATTTGAATGCAAAGAACTCTCGAAATCAGTTCGATGTTTGTGCTACTGCACACTATTTCAACCCAGGATGTGGCTATTGACAAACACATTTCACTCTATTCGGTTGTACAATTTGAATCGAAATGTAGAGGTAACTGTTCAGGTTCAAAGGAATGTCATACACATCGGTACATATGTTCAAAAGCTTAATTAACGAACTGATTTTATGTCACCATGTGATGTATTATAAAGTCACCTGCATTTCCCTGAAAATGCATGTATGAAATGAAATAATAAATAAACTCACTTTATGTGATATGTGAACAAGTTAAATGCATACACTTATACTTGAAAATGTATGTGTGGAATAAAACCAACTTTGTTGAAGTTATCAAATATGTAACATGTAAACGTGGTGTCCATTTTAGATAGACTACCAACTACCGGTATTCATAGAATAGTGAGCTATTCCGGTCACCCTTTCGCCGGTGATGGCGTTGGCGTCGGCGTTTACACACTTTTGTCCGAAACATAACTCTTAAAGTATTGAAGATGTTCAGCTGACCTTTCATATGTGGTTAGAGGACGGACGGACCAAGTGCAGTGATTAAGAACTGTTACTCTGTATGTAGTCTTTGAGAAATTATTCCGCTGTTTTTATTTCTTAAACTCCTGAAGTACCTAAGATATTTAACTTAAGTTTCAAATGTGTTTAGAGGACGCACTCATAAAGTGCAGTGATTAAGAACTGTCTGCAATATTTGTTCGTTTTTTAAAATAAATTTTGTCGGGAACATAACTCTTAAAGTATTGAAGGTAAGCAACTGAATTTCCATATGTGGTTAGTGGATGAACGGACAAAATGCAGTGATTTAGAGCTGTAACTCTGTCTGCAACAGCTGTACAGTAATAGTAGTATAAGAAGGCGTACGTTGCTTTACATTCGCCCATTGTAAGTCTATGGGGAAAAAAGAACTCAAAACCTAGCATAATCAATGGTATATATATTTATGTAAAAGGATTTAAAATGACATTTGTGGTTTGGTTTCTAAATTAAATGGACAAGTTCGTTCATCAGTGAAAATTGTGATGTCAAATGATTTGTATCTTAATAAACTTTACTATGGTCCTTCTCATCCAGTCTAATTTTCTAGGTTGGAAAAAAAATCTATCAATTTATAAAAAAGAAGGAACTCGAAAGATTTCCAAGAATGATATAAACAGCTGGTTGAGGAAACGAGATACACACACCTTGTATCAACCAGTGAAAAGAAAGTTCAGACGACAACAGATTATTACATCAGGAGTTGATACGGAATGGTCTATGTATTTAGCATATGTTGATAAAATTTCTGAATATAACCAAAACGTTAAATATTTATTATTTTGTATCGATGTATTTTCAAATTTCTTTTCATCGCGGCACTAAAATCTAAAACGGAGAATGATGTTGCGATCGCACTGCAAAGTATATTTGCAAATGGAAGGTCTCCGTACGTTATTCATGCTGACAAAGGGCGAGAATTCTATAACCGTAGCGTGTTAAAACTTCTTCAAACGAGAAACATCAAGTTATTTTCGACAGAAAATGGTGACGTAAAAGCATCAGTCTGTGAACGCGTTATTCGTACTTTTAAAAATAAATTGTTCAAACTGTTTCAAAGCAGACAGAGAATTGTATATCTCGATTTTGTGCAACATTTGGTGAAATCATATAACAATACTCCGCATATATATCTCTTGGGTATAAATTACCATCAGAAATAAATAAAAACAATGAATAAGGTATTTGGGTAAACAAATTAAACAAACAACCACAAAACTATCCACCCTCGAGATTTAAATTTGATATTTAACAGTTGGTGCGTATTGTCTATAAACGACATTTATACGATGGAGATTATTATGAAAAATGGACGAGAGATCTTTTAAAAATTAGTGGCCGTGAAATTAAAGAAAACACACCCCTGTACAGACTTGTCGATCTGCTGAAGAAGTCTATTGAAGGGCAATTAGCAGAGGAAGAAATACAACATGTACACAAAGACGAAAATGTGCTATGGAATATAGATAAACTACTAAAGAAAAGGAAAAGAAAGGGACAAGTAGAGTATTTAGTTTCTTTCCAAGGATATCCGAGTAAATTCAACTAGTATGTTGCATACTCAGATATAAGATTTTCATATCAAGCAAAATGAGCTTTGACTTAATAGTTAATAGTGATAAAAGTAAGGTGTATTTTCCTTCAAACAGCCCTTATTATTTTTCCGTTTATTTGGAAAAGCTGTATCGGTTAAAACATCGATGGGTAGTTGCACTTACAAAAGTGTCAACAAAACAGAAATTCACTGAATTTACCCAGTTATACATATGCTCAAATATGTACGAGGGAACATATATCGACGGGGAACTTTTACCTTTACTAAGGTATGTAGTGTTTGATAAAGATGACGGTGTTGCAAAAACATTTGATTATCCCTGTTACATACCAGTAAACAAACAAGGAAAGGCTTCAATGAGCTTTTATATAAATGACTATTAACAAGAACTTTTATCACTGCTTATACATTCACTGACTCTAACGCTTCATTTTAAACAAATTGAATAACCATGATGGATAAAAAAAAATTGTATGTACCGGATTATCAAAAATGGAAGAAGTATTATGATAAGATTATTGAAAACGACGCTCCTACAGACATGCTTATGGTAAACGAACTATTCGGTAAAACGAATTCTTCATCAGCATCTGGGGTTTCTAACTTTTCTCTTAATCTAGATTCTCCTGTCAAAATGTTGACAGAGCAAGCTAAATATGATTTAAAAAGAAATGACGTGGATGAACAGAATGATAAAAGCTCAAGCGGACAGAAACTCTTTCCGAACGACATTAACCAGAGATCGAAACTACGGAAAACGAAGAAGAAGAAAGGAAAAGCGAAAAAGGCTAAACGTAAAGAAACACTTAAACTAAACTGAACAAGCAAAAGAAAAAGAACAAACGAGGAAAAGAACACTACAAAGGAGACATATTCGACATAATTGAAAAGAAAAAATGGCATTTAATGGAGATAATATGACTGAATTTCAGCCTAGTGAGTTGATGATATTTGAAAGAACTCCGATACAAACTGCTGTTGAGATGATATTTTATGAAAACTATCAAATTCATCAACCATTGAATTTGTGTAGCTCCACAAAAAGTTTACACTACGCCTCTTTAAAGGACAGTTTTATGAGTGTTTAATGTCGAATAAAACATGCAAATGGGGCACCTATGTCTTCAAACGAATATTGCGGACCTGTTATTCTACTGATTCACTCTTTATTTGAGCAAGTGGATGTGACTTTGAAAGGTAACACATTTCCTCTCCAACAACACACTACCCATTCGAGAGTAAACTTGTACACCTTATATCCGATATTCACCATGCCGTATCTAAACTGCGGAAATTTATGTTAAACCAAGTTGCTGTTTCTGTTAAATTATATCGTAGCAAACCAGAAATTTATTTAATCTCTGACACGGTGGCTTCTGATTATGGGATATATATTAAAAGTTGCTGTGAATAGCACTATAGTTTATGCGCATAGTATAGCGTTACAGAAAACTTCAGCAAACTATCTATTTAATCAAACATCGATTAAAATGTCTGCTATATCTCAAGGACATGTTGGGTTTTCTTACGATAATATTTGTGTAAATCGCTTAGCAAATAAAGTAGTTGTGGGATTTGTTAACAGTGCAGGTGCAGCGGGTTCTTATAATATATCCCCATATAACTTTCAAGGTTTCGATCTGAGACAAATAACGTTATCTGTAGATGGAATACCAGTAAATAATACATCTATTTAAACATCTATTGACAAACAAAGTGGATACGATACTGTCGAACCATTTGTTTTAATGCTACAAACGTCTGGTAAATGGCTTAAAGATAATGGGGAATCAACTATGAATGACCGAGCTGGAGGGTATGCTTTGTATTCATTTAATATTGCTTCAGCTTTTGAAGGAGAAGCATATACAAATCTTATCAAAAAAGGAAAAGTGAGAATTGATGCTCAGTTTGGTACACCACTACCCCACCCAGTAACGTGTGTTATATTTACTCAAACCACATCATTGTTTGAGGTAACTCTTTCACGAGAAGTGATTTATTAGAATACATGTAATTTTAACTTTAGCTTGCGCATACTGCTTTGTATTGTTGTATGAATTGAATACTGTGTTTCATTGTATTGTCTTGTGCATTTTATTGTATTGTTTTGTTTTGTATTGTATTGTATTGTATTGTATTGTATTGAATTGTATTGTATTGTTATGAATTATATTGCATTGTTTTCATTCAATTGTATTGTATGGTATTGTACCATGGCTGGAAAGTGGTATGAAAATGAATCACTGCTGACATTTTCGGCTATATGCAAAGAAGGAAGTACCTCTGTAGGAAAAACTTGGTTTATCAAAAAGATTCTCGAAAAAATGCCGATGCAATGTAATAGAATCTATAGTATTTCCATGGAAGTACTTATCAGCCAATTTTCCGAGAAATGGAAATGCATATTAAAAACATGCATTTTTATGAGGGTCAACAGAAGAGAAAGTTCTTTTGTCGATGATTTCTGGTGATGAGCATAAGCGTTGCGTTTTCGATAATCTTATGTGGGAAGTAAACAATAATGCATTAACAGAAAAGATCTTTACAACACATTGCTATCATACCAACTTCTCTTTGATATACATTATGCAGAATTCGTTTCAGAAAGGAAAATATTCTAAAATTATAAGTAATAATCAGCGTTACATATGCTTATTCAAGACAGCGCGTTATCTTCTTCAAATAAGGACGCTAGGTTTACAGATGTTTTCGAGTATGGTCAAGTTTTTCATGCACGTATATAATACTGTAATTGAAAAACATTTTGGTTATCTACTGATGTGTGACCTCCATCCGAGAACGAATACACAGGTTCGCTTGAGGAGTTTTAAATTTCCGGGAGAGGATACAATTTTATATCTACCTAACTGATAACGGTACAGATATAATGACGAGAAAAAAAAAATTTTAATTGGTTTAAAATTATTGTACTGTCAAGTCGTTAACAGAGAAAGGCAATTATAAACACTCTTGAAAAGGAGCAAATAAATGCTTTGTGTGAAATTGTATATAATGTTCTTCAACGAACGATAACTGTAAGTAGGTCTTTATTTAACAAGACGAAAAAAAACGGGCAACTGTTCCGCGAATTGATTAACAAAAACACCTCATATAGGAGGAAGAAGGTCATTTTTATTAGACCTCTGAACAGATAAGACCTTTGCTGCAGTTAACACATAAACACTTTTCAGTTTAGATACGAAATTTGACAAATAATGTCGGCGAAAGAAGTCGTTAGCAAAACAAAAATATGACGTTTTAATGAATAATCACCAAGCAAATGATAAAGAGTTATGTCATCGTCAACGCAGACTGTTCCTGAGCGAACAAAGAACATAAACCTAAAAGATAATTCTAATCTGCTGGATCAACACGACAGACAACAAGAAGAAGAAATGACATCAAAGCGAAGCCACAGCCTATCGATGCATGTTCACCATCAGGCGAAGGATGGAATACCTGGAATACAAAACAAGGAAAGCAGACAAGAAGGAAATGGTTGACATTTTAGTTATTTATTCAAAATATTGAATAACTTGAATATGATATTGCACTGTAAATATTGCACTATAAATATTGCACAAAACGAAAGTATCCTTTTAAACGAGAAAAGATACCTATCCCAATTGAAACTGTATAGACTTGTTAAATCAATGAGATTAATCTTGAGTCTTTACTGTTTACCATGTCATTATCCTGTCATGGACAAGTATTGATAAACTTTTCAGAATTATTTAAGTATGCGTAAAATAGCGCAAAGCAGTACGTTTAGCTATCTTTTCTCGTAAATTGAATCGAATACAATACAAAACAAAGATAATATAACCAGTGAAACGGGATTCTTTTACATCCACGCATAATCGTCTTCACTACGTCGAATTGGTTTTAATGTTAGCTTTAAAGGCATAGTATGTATACCATCGCTAAGAACTTCACGTTTACAATAAAAGTAGTTAAAAGCTGTTTTTGTTTGTTCATATGTTCGTACCTTATTTTCAAACACTCTGAAACCTCGATTTACGGCAGATATATGTGTTCGTGTGTTTAAAACAGACTTGTACATTGAGAAAAGGTCAGTAAAAGTTTTGTTGACACCTTTCATACTGTATTTGATGCACTGGTGAGATTTCGCTATGTATGATTTTGAACAAAGTGAAATAATTTCATCTCCGTCAAATTCAACTTTCATTACACCAGGCGTGCGAGAATCGTATTTAGTGTGCTTTTTACAACATTTTCGAGTAAACCAGCTATTATTTACAAACCCATCCTGACAGACTGATGTATCGGAAATCCTTTTGAAGTATGCAGGTTTAAACTCGGGCTGCTTTACAACTTCGTGTATGGACTTTTTACTTAGAGACATGTATAATGAATCTGTATCACATTTTGTAAGCTCGAAATTGCGCCTATCTACATTGCTATCTAACAAGTCATAATAAAACTGCAACAACCCCAACTTGCTGTATTGGAGAATCATATTACCAGCTTGTACGGCAGTGTTAATAGCTATAGAAGAATGATAGAAATCTGTTTCAAAAATATCATCTTCAAGTTCGGTCAGATTTTTAAATCTAGTATTATTTACCGCAAAACATGCTTCTTTGAAGCCTTCTACATATTTTAAGTTTTGTTGATCAATGATTGTACCTCCAAATACACTGTTTCCAAAGAGTTTATTTAACATTCCAATAAATTATAAGGAAAGATCGGCATCACCCTCTCGCCTTGCAGTTGTAACAGTCTCTCCAAATTCTTTAAAACAAGCCATTTTTGAATATTCTACAACTTCAAATATTTCTGTGGACTTAGTAATTTCGGTTAAGAAGATTTGTACAACCTAGAAATTAGTTTATATCTCAGCAACTGGTGGTTGTATTGGGATTTTACTTTACCATACCCTTCCTACTACTCCATTACATCTAGGAAGATAACTGTGTTTTTCATTTTGAGTGAGTAATGCCCCTTATTGACTTAGACATTTTGGTTTATAAGAATTGTACAACCTAGAAATCAGCATATATCTCGGTGACTGTTGCTTGTATTTGGAAATAACTTTATCATAGCCTTCCTACTACTCCATTTTATCAAGGCAGGTAACTGTGGATTTCATTTTGTATGAATTATGGCCCTTTTTGGACTCACTCACTCATTATTCGAGCTGAAAATAAAGGACGGAAAGGAAGAATATCATCATCATCATCATCATTATCATCACCATCATTGCATTTTAATCTTTCAACTGCATTCACGTTTTTAGCGGAAATACTACTTTTTGTGCTATGTGTACAAATATCATCATCATCATCATCATCATCTTCATTATTATCGATGTCGCTGTCTGTATTCCAATCATTATATCCAGCTTTTAATTCATTGGTTTCCTCTAAGCGTTTTAACATTGAGTAATAACATTCTCTTTGCTAATTGCTTTTACAAATTCCTCAGAAGCAGGGTTGCTTTCATTTGTTTCCATAGCCTCTTCACCTTCATAATAATCGCTTTCTTCGCTATTTTCACTTTCGGTTTCATAACTACGTGGTTTATGTTTTCTTTTCTTATTAAACTTTTCAACCGCCCACTGCTCATCCAGCGCATCTAATCTAGTAGACACATTGTCCCATTTAATTTTGGCAAGTGTATATGCTTTGTCACTTATTGTTTTTATATAGCTTATCATTTGTAATAATAACGATTCAAGATTATCATTTTAAAGAAAAAATGTTTTTTCAAAACCTTCCACATTACTACATATACTAACAGAGACTGGTTTGTGAGTTGTACTCCATTTATCAACACCCCTTCCTTGTTTTCTTTTTTTTTATATGCTTTCAATTTCAAAATTATATGTAATATAGAACGGATATTCTCTATTTTTCTTTTCTACGGAAATACCACATTCATCCAGTTTGTTAAATATTGATGTTGGCAGACTATTATATCCTCCTGGTAGCTTTAGTTTTGTTTTTCTTCTTGCAAGTTCTTTCATGAAGTTTACATTTAAAATGAAGAGGAAATAGTTTGGAACAAATCGCACACTGAAACTTTTCACTGTAAGACTTGAAATTTTTAATGTAGCTCAGATGTTGCTCATGTAAATCTAAATACATAATATCTTATCTGCGACGCTCAATAGTTATTCGTTCTAAGGATTTGTATCGCGCAAGTGCTGATTTTTTTCTGTTAATGTATATACGTGAATGTTGATACCAAAGTACTGTTTTTAGATCAGGCATACTTTGTAAAGTAACTTCATTCGATTTAATACGATGTTTTAAGACGTACGATTTCCATTTTCGAAAAAAGTTTTGTGCATAACCTTTCTATGTGTATAGAACCTTTTATGTGATAAGCTAAACAACGAAAAAAACACAAAAAAATCATCATATATCTTATTTGTTCTGGAGTTCTTTCAAAACTAACAATATATTTACTGATTTTTTTGCCATTTGGAACGGATAAATGTGTATTTCCTAAAGGAAAGTCAGTTCTATCAATTTTGTTAACAACATTTGTGCCACACCGAGGTTTCCACGCTGTATTATCTCTTTGTTTTTTGATGTAAGACATAACATCTAATCGACTCATTTTTTCTCGTAATATTTCCAAATTCTCTCTGTTGTTAATTAGAAACGGTCGATTAAAAATGTGCTGGTTGTAATACGGAACGAAAAAACGAAATTCTCTTGAACTTAAATTTTGAAGTATTATTCCAAAACTAAGATTGATTTTGATTGAAGTATGCTCGTTTTCATAAACATTTTAAAAGCATAACATTAAATCATCTATAGAAAAAATGTTCGACTAACGGAAAGTTGTATGAAGATTTGATTTCACCTTTGTTTAAGTTATTTGTTCGCAATTTCAAATGTTTGTGGTGTTCGTATGTTTGCTTCAGTTCGCTGTTTATATTTCCTTCTCCATCCTCCCATACAGGTTTGTCAGTCCATGGTACTGGTTGAAGCGACTTCATAACGTTATTTGTTTTTTTGCGTTCGAGAATTATATGTTGATATAGCTCTTTTCTGTTAGAAAACACACACTTGCAAGTCGAACACTTCACTTTTGTCTCTGTTTGCTGCTCTTTTCCCGCTTTTGAATTGAACCCACTTACACCAGGTGAATTATGACCGCTATCGCGCTCATGCTTGGCAAGTTCAGGATTAGAATCGAAGGTACCGCTGCATTCATAACATCTATGCTTGATACAGGTTGATTCGTGGCGTTTTCTAGCAGGATATGATAATAAGTTTTTCTTGCAGATATTGCATGTCGTTTGTTTAGATTTAGTAACCCTTTTCGCGTACGAAGTTTGGTGCCGGCGACAGTTAAATGATTGATCAAACCCCTTCCCGCAATGCTTGCAAGTATGTTGTGTTGATTTATAGCTAATAAAAAAGAGAAAGAAAGAGAAAATAATTAACCCTTTACCTCCTAGATACGTCTTTTAACACATTCTGCAAACAGAGCAGACCTAGTCCGACCAGAGACTACTCTGTTTGCTTATAGTATTATACGATTATTCAAAATTTCATCTCCGTTACTGTATGCTGTGATGACTTCGATTATACATCAAAAACTGAAAACAGACATTTCTTACTCTTTATCAATATTGTTTCCAAAATAGAATTAATCTAATCTGAGTATTTCAATTTAATCGATAATAAAGCGTTATAATAATAATAATAACACACAAACATTCATTGTTTCGTTCGATTCAACACAAACATTTACATGTTCTGCATGTTCCCGAATATCCTGAAAGGATTGTTCACATCGCTTTGAAAAAAACATTTTAATCTTGAAAATTATGAAAACTGGTGATAGAGCATTACTGAATATTGCAACTCATGATTATCTCAACACAAGCTTACAGTACGCCATCATATAAATACAGAATGATGTTGATTCTGTGTTTCTTGGAGATAAACTGTTTGCTGAAATTATGTTATCAACCTAATGTCCCCCCCTCAACCAAACGAATGCACTGTGGATTATCTTTCCTTGTATTTAAGAGAAGGTTTACACTATTAACATGAATAATTGGGAGTTTTCATTCACTTTAATCTTAATCAGAATTGGCTAACCAGTTTGCATGACTTCTTACTTTGTATAATTATTAAATATTGATTGTATACTTTTTGCGAGACAGATAAATTACTAGATCTAAATACGCTTATTAAGAGATTCTGGTTGAATAAGACCCTCTCAACACAGAGAACGTATCTGAACATGTACAGGAGACTCGATTTAAATACTAGCGTTTTCTCGTCTCATCTGCACTCTCACTGCTTCTCATTCTGTGAAGATTCGCGTTGCTTCTTTAAGATTTTGTTTTCTAATCATTTTAGATTTTTACACAATGTCATTCAAGCGTTTAATGGAACCTGCTTCTTCCTTTCACGTGAAGAAAATTAAAGTAGATGATGGAGCCGATGAAATTATCGATGTGTTGATCAAAACAATCGACGTAGTAGATAAAATTATATCGATGCATCTCATGTATGATGAACTATTTGATGATTTTTATGTGGGTATTAAGGATAATGCGGAAAATGAGG
This sequence comes from Macoma nasuta, assembly GCA_032359355.1. Classification (NCBI taxonomy): domain Eukaryota; kingdom Metazoa; phylum Mollusca; class Bivalvia; order Cardiida; family Tellinidae; genus Macoma; species Macoma nasuta. The sequence continues at coordinate 3,387 of JAULCE010507718.1, read as the reverse complement.
AGGAAGAAAGAAGAGTGCTTCTTAGTGCAGAAAATCTGGAAAAGTTGGCGAGCAAAATGGATAAAATGGTATCGTTGGCTGCGAGATACCAATCAGCAGGCAGAAAGGTATCGTTTGAGTTCGACCTAGGCTCTAACATCTATGTACATCTGGACTTCAACACCTACACAACAAACGAAAATAAGAAAGCACTTCCTAATAGATAATATTTTGTCAATATATATTTTCTTTCCGTTCATTCTTCCTACATCATTCTAAGAAACATAAGGTTTATTTCATGTTTACCTATAAATGTATTCAGGAATTTCTATTGAGTTAAACAGTGTATACTCGGAGCATATTTCTCCTTCAGAGCTCTCTAATCTGAGGCTACATTGTTTACCAATATCAATGTTTGTAGACGCTATGCATAAAATGGTTAATCGGTGTTTCTTCTGATTCTGGATGTTTTGATTGTAGTTTAAATATCTGTGTATAGCATTTACAGATGGGAACTCTCTTCCGACAAAGGCAGGCGTGCGGTTTGGAACTAGCCATATTCCGAAGCTGAATGAGACAGTAGAGACAGTAGAGAAGATCTTTCAGTTAAAGAGTCTTTGCAGGAGTGCTCCTCAACCACCATCACAAGGTGTAGGAACATGCTGATCATTAGGGAAATAGAGCTCATTCACGGGCTGGAGAAACCATTTTGCAAGGGGTATAAAGTAGTGAACCCCTCACAATCGGAGCATATGTATGAAAACGGATGTTTTAACCCTGTCAAGCCGTGATGGGATGATATGGTTGACTATTATTTTTCTCAAGCATACGATGAAATCAATGAAAAGGACTGCCTGGAGCTTGCGGTAAAATACTGCAAATCTGTGAATATTCCATTGATCCGACCTGCTATCAAGGCTGAAATTCTTCTAGCTAAAACAACTTCAGATAAGGGGTTTAAAGAAATTCTAAAACTATATATATAAGTTTTAAAGTGATACAGATTGAAAAGTAAAGTTTGAAAAATTATTTCATTTAAACTGATAAAATACTAGAGGAGATAATCTCACAGGAGATGACAAGCAAATAAGTTTTGGAGGTATGATAAGAATTTTGGATCTTAAGTCTTACCTGTCTTTACCGAGCAGCTAAAGCAGATACCTGTTTAATGCAGACTGAAAGTAATGCAGAAAGCTCTTGTATGCTTTCTTAAAACTTTTATCATGCATTAAGCAACCAACTGCTTTTGTGTCCATCCATACATGCTTAAAGAGTAGCCACTTTAGAGAGTTTTTACTGTATCTCATTTTTGACACTCATAGTATATGAATCCAACAGAGAATTTTGAAAACACACTAAGACATCAACAAGACTTTTCTTAATTTCAACTTTCTTCAGATCCGGCAGGAATGATCTGCTTAACGATATTTCCCCTTTGGAGAAATAGTAAAACCAGACGGTTTCGACTCCTGCTATCAAACGATCAGGCGATTATAGTTTGTCGCTTCTATAAACACACGTCATGCTTTTTAATGACTTATCTCTCACGTGTGTTTGTTTACTTCATACACTGTTTCTGCACACGCGCAAACCACCAAACACGCAAACACTAAACAATGCATCTTCAAACACTTATTGGACTTAGTGATGTGTAAGTAATATGTATTGCATGTATTTCACGAGGTATCTAAATTAACCTGAATACAAGAGGGTGGAGCTTTAGCCCACCCGAGTGTTTCGGTTAATTTAGACCCTGAGTGAAACAATGCAATATATATTTTGAATTATGGCCTGCGCCAATGGTTTTGAACCCATGGGCGTGCCAGATTAGACACGCAACATTCTAAACGGCACGCCCTTGATCACGTGTCCAATGTTCTGAGCGAATTTCTAAAAATAATTCAAACTACGTCGCCTCGTGTCACGCGATTAAGCTTTGACCAATCAAAACTGTCGTGCAAAAACCAATACCCGTTCGGGTATCTGATATTCAAACACTTACGTGGAAGTTGGAGCGCAGTTTACGTCATTTTGGAAGCACCATCCCCTTAGATACACATACAACAATTCGTGTATTCAATTCAAACTTTGAAAAATCCTATAGTAAAACGCCAGAACCATGGTACAAACACGCTATCTTAGCCTTTGTTGACTTCTGACCCTGTTAATCTTAATCTGCAAACAGAACGAGTTCAATTTCACCCGAGGGTGTAAGGTCTATTTCTAACGTCTTTTTTCTCGTTTTTTAAGACTTACATCAAAAGATAAATCAAAGATATGATGATGATGATGATGATTGTGAAAAAGTGCAAAATCCTAATTCATTTAAGCATTTTGAAGCAAAGAAACACAAAGATATAGAACTAATTTCAGGTCTATCTTCGATAGTAATGGTCTCATGCACACTGTCAGTTTCACTGACTCGCAGGTGTTCTTGGGGGTAAACATTGTTTTGTAATGACAGTGGCGAATTCATCTCCGATGACTCGCTACGTGTTTACATAAATGTTTCCCGAACAAACATATTCACTACCTCCTTAGAGACAAGGTCTGCTCTGATCTAAACAAATATAAACAACTTGCTCAATTGTCGAGCTCTTTCTCCCATATACTTACAATAGGCATATGCATAGCAATGCATGCCGTCTTATACTACTGTAGTAATTCCCTTTGGGTCATTTGTGTCGTATAGGCCGGGGCATAACTCCTCAAGCATTGAAGAAATTCAACAGTAATCTAAAATGTGGTTGGAGAAAAAGAGCGGAAATTTATTATAAGCATATATTTTTGTCAAAGTTAGGAAATCATAATACATTGATCTGTCTGTCCGATTTAAATAAGTATAAATTCATAAAGATGATATTAAATGAGCGTACTTTCAATATAGATTTATTGAATGATTTGAATACCACGATGTTGTGAGCCGATTGCGATCATCTTTAAAAATATTTGCGATGCAATTCATTGTTATTGCTGTAATAAAACCCTGCAGACGAAGACAATGTCCCATAAGTTTATTATAGAAACTAGCTTTTTGGACAGGCAATGCAAACTTAACCCTTTCATCGTGGAAAAGGTTAATACGTCATTTGCCAACAGTGAGGAACCAGATCAAAGGTTTTATGGAGAAGCCCTCTGATCAGGTAACTACACGCTATTTGAAAAACGCCCATAAGATGTCAATATAAACTAATCATATTCAAATTTGGAACATTCCATTTGAAAATCATGCATTTAAAGGGGTAATGCATATGTATCAGATTTCTTTCGCCATTTTCATTTTGTATCCTCACCCAATTTGCTTTAAATACAGTCGAGTCTCGATAGTTCAAAATCGGATAACTCGAATTCCTGAATTCCAACATTACGTTTTTATTGACTTCTTTACTCATATCATGGATGTGGGGG
>JAULCE010506607.1:0-16613 GCA_032359355.1 Macoma nasuta | reverse complement strand
AACTTCATAGATTAACTTATTTTTTTGGCAAAAGTACCAAACAACTTGGATCCGGATGAGACGCCGAGTCACTCGGCGTCTCATCCGGATCTAAGTCGTTTGCATATGACACTATGGATCGGGGTAAGAAGTAAAGGTTTTGAAAGTATTTGTAAAAGTGTAGGCATTTAACTAAACTATTATTCTATCAAAGAAATAACCACGTCCATCCTGAAAATATATGCAATACAGATATTAACAATACACCAGCAGATAGAAATTAGATATGCTCATGTATTGCTCATGCAAAAAATGTTGATTAAATCCCGTTTACACTTTCTCTTTAGACTCAGTACAAGTGTGTGTTTTAAATAATTTACAACTATGTATTTTGCTGCAAAAGATAAATGCCTATAAAGTTGATAAAATGATGCCTTCTAGGAAAATAGTGCATGCAGACAAATGTGCCAGCTAACCATTGTGACTGGTCAATATCCTACTTATTTTTAAGAATTCCTGACCGAGCATACTGTGAATTATTTAGTCTATCGACAAAAATCACCGTTTCAATCAGTCGTGTTGCATATAAGGGTGTTCCCATGCCCGACTGTTATGTATTATTTATCATAGATTAGAGATTATGAACACGAATAGTTTATTCATCAATATATGTTCTAGATTTCGTTTCAATATTCAATCTCTAGCATGCTGAAGACGGCAATTTCAAAGTTTGCACCGTAAGTTTTACACAGGGATTTTATATTTTGTAATATTGCATTCTTTCTTTTAAATAATATCAATATGTGTTTGTTTCATTCTCCATTTGCATAATTAGAGGTATTTGATATGAACTATACATAAAATTCCTTATCAAACTTCGTTGCAATCGCAATGTGAGTTTTAGTATTTAGAAGGCTTTCCGTTGATCCATGTCCATCAAGCATTTTTCTTGTTCTGTCAAACGGTCGTCTGTTTCTAAGGTAACTGCTGTATAAATACATTGAGCTTCTTCTGCACTGAATAACAATGTAAATGAGACAAACAAGTATTATAATGCTGCCGATGACAGAAACTATCCCAATTTTAATTTCGTATATCAGTTTCTTGTTGTCGTGCATGAGCTTGTGGTATAACTCCACTTGTGACGGCGAACCAGCGGAAATTTCATCATGGAATCGTATATCCGACCCTGTTTCGTATTCGTCATTAGCTGTCATATTCGACCCTTAACGCTGTAGGACGAAAATCCAACTTTCCCGTTTCGTAATAATACCTTTAATTTACACGATTCAGTCTCGAAATTTTGTTTCCCGTTTTCAATTCGTTTGTATATTCCAATAATGAATATAGATACTTACAGATGGATTCCATTTTCCATATATTGACCGGAGATCTAAAATAATATTATGTCACTCAGAAGTTTCCACAAAAGACTGTTTACACACTGTTTGGCACTTTACATCAGTTATTTCGTATACGACGATGTTATCTTCAACATAGATCCCGGACAAGGTTGTAAGACTGTAACATAAAAGTAATGTAATAGGCATAAGTATTAATTATGCATGTGAAACAAGATGCCTTGGGACGCTTCTACAAGACTACATATGTCGATATTATGTGTGCAAAGACAAAGGCCATTCTGGGTATGACTCGAAACTGGATTCAAACTAGTTATAGGAATAGTTCTGCTAGCTACATATTGTTTTGTAAATGTATTTCTGTACAGCAATACGTACATTACAATCACAATTGATCAACATACTCAAGGGACGTTGAATTGCTTTTTGATCAATTCACATTTTGTATACAAAGACTCAGTTCTACTATTACCATTACACAACACATGCCTTTGCTTATCATTGAATATTTTACTCCAGATTATGAATGGTAATAATTCATTTACTTTTCATCCAAAAGTTCTTCGAGAAAGTGTTGGCTATTAATCCCTTCACTTCCGGAAGCAATTCTGTGCATGTGCAATAAATCGCCTGCTTCATTTTAAACTTCACAGATTAACTTAATTTTTGTCAAAAATATTTGCCGAGTGCCAAATAGCTTGGATCCGGAATAAAGGAATAGACGCCGAATAACTCAGCGTCTCATCAGGATCTAAGCTCTTTGCATATGACATTATGGTTCGGGGTAAGCAGTGAAGGGGTTAAAATCCAACGAAGGCTCGTTTGAATCTAACATTGCTTTTACGGTCTAGAGAAAGTACGAGCTCAGCTTTGATAAAATTAAATCGAAGTGACGAGAGTATTTGCTAATTTAGAGTAAATCCGAAGAAAATTCTTATTAAAATCTTAGAAATTAATTGACCAAATTTCGTGTGTTTTGGAATATCTTACAATAGGGTAAGGGTTGGCAGTTTATTCTTTGATTATGCACCATAATATTCATTAAGATATTGATTATCAATAAATAGGCAAGTGTCATTGATATGATCAAAATGCTAGTATATGTTATAATGATATCACGTATGTGCACCTAATTCCTGACATCCTGTCAACCTATTTGACAGGAAGCATGACCTGGGGTTATCAGCATAAGAACGTTGGCGTAATTACACGTTCACAAGACAGCCCGGATGAAACATAACGATGACGATTGTTTTGTCCATTTTGAAAACTTTATTATTATAAGCAACACCATTTGAGCCAGATCAGACCCCGATTTACTTGGCACCTGATCTTTATCCAAATTTTGTGTACAGTGTTTAGTATCTAACGCGTTATTTGGTAAATAATAGCGTTTCCACCACTGTCTTTGCAAACAAAAGACAATAAGTCGGTCGTGATATATCGTACATTCCTTATGTGCACGACAAAGAACAACTACCTATTATTTCATAATTCCTTTCACAAGTTCATGTCTTGATTTAGTCCGTTTGTCATATTTATGAAATACATTTATTACTATAAATGGCAATTGCGCAGGTGTTCACAAATCAGATTAATTTCGGTGTGCCTAGAATCATCTAAGGTTCCACAAAAGCCTAATGTATGTCTCTCGATCGATAATTCATATCAATTTCTTAAATGAAATCTGAGAAATAGTCCAGTTCTTATTAATTTCATTAGCGTCACTTTCCTGCGATATTCCCCGTGGAGTAATATACTCCAGTTTGAACGAAAACATATATTTTTCCTTGATCTTCGAGTCTTTACAATCCAAAAGTAAAATTTAAAACTGTTACAGTAGGCAAATAAACAAAGACAGTTTTCAACTGGGTATACGATATATATTCGTTGGAAGACCGACAATTGTTGTCTGCGATAGTTTCGTCTGCACTATTTTGTCGTCTGCTCGTATTTATATATAGTCATTGAATTTAATTGTCTTTGGTAGAATAAGTTCAATCTGAGTGTCAAACAGCTTGGAGCTTAGAAGCCGAGTAACTCGGCGTCTGACCAAGCTCCAAGCTGTTTGCAAAGTTTTCTACAATCAGAATTTTACGATATAGTCTTCCAAAGGATATAGCATAAGCGATAAAATCGTCAAATTAATTAGTTTTCGTTTTAGTCCTGTAATTAGTGCAGACAAAGAACGCACTTTTTGTATGTGATCTCGATTATTTACACTTTGTAACTTTACAACGATAGATACATGTACCATTGTGTACATTTCTGATGTTGTAAAAACACATTCTGCTCACACATATATAAATCCATCACACAGACTTTCAACGGTAAAATTTTAATCGTAAAGAATGTATGCATTCAGGAGCCGGGAATATAATGTTGTGGTTCAAGGTATGTAAGCACATTTAGGCCATTAATTCATTTAAACAGTATCGACGCAAATTAAATTGAAAGCTGATTAGACTTTGAATCGAGATCAACCAAATGAGAATCGAATCGGCATGACCAATATCGGAGAAATTGTGAACACAATTCGCATGATGCGCATTTCTTAGCGCAGTGTGTGTTTTTTGACAGTTTTTAACCGGTGTGTACACTTTATTTCATCACAACCAAACACAAGGTCGAATAGGAAAACTCGTCAATTAAATGAGTTCACGTGCTGTACACATAAATTGCTGGCTCGAGATAAAGGACCGTGTTTTAAATGTTACTGTCTGTCGTGATCATTCAATGGAATCGATTTTTTTTCAAAATGACATACGACCTCTTTTTGACGTCATACCCTGCATTCGAGTTCGTGTAACGTCATTACAAGTGCGCAGCGTCCGACTCAGACAATTTCTGAGTTTATACCATTGCCACACTATCCCTTAAAACGTAACATAACCACGATATAAAACACGATACCTTCAGGGTCGATCTAGGTTTAATAATCTAATATGTCTTGACAAGCATCCACATTTGCATTAGCACAGGTGTATTGGACAAACACAAATTTGACAATATTCAGTCCGTTAGAATTAGTTTTATTTCGTCACGTTTAGTCATTTCGCGACGCCAGGTTAATTATAAGGCGATGAAGAACGCAAACCACGTTTGTGAAACACAGTACAGAACAGAATAGAACATAATTTTATTGATTGGTACAAAGTACGTCATCATTTGAGACATATAATAAGAAAATAACCATAAGTTACAGTTCTATCATAAAGACATCATTTAACAAATCATCACGTGCTCAAAATTCACCATTCTATATATGAAACATTAAAACAGTCAGTAGAGAAACACAGACAGACAACTGACAACACTGCCAGCAGGAATGTTTACTAACGTGGAAATGGTTTACCTTTATTAAGTAGGTATAAATACCGCACGATAAAATCAGCATTCACCGGAAAGTTCACTTTGGGCGTACAGGTGATTCGTCGCTATAACGAGTGACAAAAAACGACATTTTCGTTTCTGATTGTGCTTTTCTTACCTATCATAATCCATAACATAAATATCCAACCGGCAAAATACCATGCGCTATGTATATATATATTGGTTTATTGTCTGGCAAGATTGACTTGAGACATATTAATCTTCGGCAAACTCCTCGATAGTTTTCGTGAAATATTACGATCCGAATATTTGGTTTTACTTTGGTATGGTTTGCAATGCTTTGTACTAACTCGTATCGCTGGCCTAATGGTAACATCTGCAAACTTGTAATCACGAAGGTAGTAGTTCGAATCCTGATGCAGACAAACACCTATTTTAAATCTACATTTATTGTGTGATTGTTGAATATAAGTTTTAATGCTCTTGTCGAAGTTGTTGGGAATATTGTAAAATTTTAAGATGCCAGCGATTTTAGATTTGTTTTCGATTTCGATTGTATCAAAGACTTCTTACACGACATTCCTATATGCAGTCGAGTATTTGGTAAAAAAATATAAAGTTTTCAAATCGTGTTATGTGTGATGCGCTCGTACACTGTTTATCAGCTAGAATGAAAAAAGTAAACCGACAAGATAGATTCGAACCAACAACCTTTTGTTTGGAAGTCAAGCACCTTATCATTCAGGCTAGTCGGGTGTGTGATTCGATATTGCTTCTTAGTTATACAAAAACGTGTTGGAGGTCATATAAATTGATTTGGAAACCGATCAATGCCGAAGAAAGGTCGCCGAATATGTAGATGTCTCAGTTTAATTTTGCAAGACAATACCACGATCTATAGGCAATGTTTACAAAATAAATAGGACGAAAACAAACAGCGGTCCGATATCATAGAAACATAGGTTTGTTATTAATTGCATGTTAAGTACATGTTACATGATACAAAGATAATTAGTGACTTTATATAGTAGGAATAAGAAAATGTATATTTTTTGTTTACGACAGAGTGCAAACGTAAACATTGCATTAATTCAATCAGCTAAACCTTCCTTTGATCTGAACCGTGCATGATATCGCTGAACATTTACTTTTCGAAACTTGTACGCTGAACTACCAGAGGAAATAAATTTGACTAATTGTATGTACATTTTAAACCCTCTAATAAGACCTTCTAAAGTAGCCCATATTTACAGCCTAAAAGACAGGTGGTAGCTCAACTCAGGTGGAAAGAAATGCAGAAAGCTCCCATAGACATTACATTTGACCTGCATTACGCTATCACCTGTCTTAAGGCACCTTTATGCTTCTTCATTAAGTGGTCACATTAGAGGGGTTTTATTTTATCGCAAAATGTTTAAGTGTAGACTCATTTTTTTTAAAAAAGGCACTTGCGCTTTGAGCCAACTCCTGGTCAATATGGTTGGTTGCAGATCAACTATTGTTTATCTTTATACATGTATATGATTTGAGAAGCTTACATGCTACATGTAACCGACACTAGTTCAAATTATAAATCAGTTATTTCAGCCCTTCTTAGGAGATTGGCATGAAAAACAACAAGGACAAATTTCTAAAAAATGGCAAAATGTAATTTCAAATTTAAAACATCTCCAACCGAATGGATCAACATATCAAGGTGCAGTACACAAAAGAATAAAAATGAACCAATATAATGAATATGTTACACAACATGTAAAGAATCTGACTCATGATAATCCCATCCAGGCTTCTGAGATTTAATACTGTCATTGTCTTCTTAAAGCGATTTGCTAACAAACGAAGATATCCAAAGAGTATTGACAAAGGTATCTTTTAACAAAAAAACACTTTATGAGAAACAAAATAAATATGTAAAGTAAGATAAGCGCTTTTCTTTACCATCTAAAGCGTTAGACACACAAACACTGTCAATATGAGCAAATAGCTTGAAGAATGATTTCAGCGAGGTATCTGACTTTAAGTTGTTTTACAATTAATAATAATATAATCTTCAAAAATGGCGAGAAAATGCAATTACCCATATTAATTGCTTTCTTTTGCGTTGCGTTAGCGTTGAAACGGTCAAGAAAAGCGATTCTCTCACTCTTACTAAACCGACATGAAAAAACAACAACGTAACAAATATTTGGCCGACGTCACAAGAAAAGGGTCATTCGAACATATACTCAGCTCTTTTCAGCGCTATAATTCCAGCATCTAGTCACGAAATTAGATATGTGTGTACTATTTAAACCGCTTTCGGTCTTCTATTATTCTGTTGTAACAGGGTTTGGATCAAAATTTTTAACGAAATGAATAAGAACAATAATTAAATAAACTTTGGATTTTCCGAAACCCTAGTATTTGCAATGAATTGTGTTGCCAAAAAGTGAAGTCCCTGATCAGACGCCGCCTCCTTTTTGCAATGTCGATATGAGTCGCCTATGGCGGTGAAATGGGTAATGATCAGTAACTTACAGATACTGCACAATGTCTTTTTATCAACATCCAAAAGATAGGTAGATTCTAATACTCTTTTTCATACCCTTAACGCATACTTTTATAGATAAGTTTAACTTATTGCTGACGACACTATATACATTTGAAGCCCAATAAGTTAAATACAGTACGAAAACTAAATTGAAAGCGATGGACCTGAAACGAATCTAAGGCTTATCGTATCGACATGTTAGTTTTACAGAACTGGCTTAAAACTTTCATGAGCCTTATGTTGCGCTTTACCTGGATGATTGAGAGTGTCGAACACGTTTGTAAGGTTTATGTTACCGCAACCAAACTGGGGTTAATCGGAGAAAACCAGAGCAATGCAGGTAAAAATCTCTCATTTGACCGAATTCGAAGTTAATTGCAACGGCTTTGACGTTTTCGGGGTTTATGGCTTATGAACCGGTTCAAAACTCTCCAACACCACATGTTACGCTTATCCAACGCATTTGTTCGCGTTTTGAACCGGATCGTGATACATATTGTACCCGTATCCATGAGTTTGCGACCGTGACAATAGATTTAACCCGCTTGTTTCCATAGCAGACTCTGTAGTATTCGGTGTCTAATCCAGACCCAATTTTTTTTTCACGCAGGAATTAATTACACCAAATTTGAAGCTAACCGGCTGCAAATCGGAACGATCACGGCTGTTAAACTGTCAATTTAATAAAACTCAAGACTGAACACTTTTTTCCCCATTGACAGGGTCATCGATTTACAAGCCGCAATAATTGATAATCCTTGTTCGTGACGTATAGCAAGCAATATTTAATCCCTTAACTGCCTTAAAATGTCGTCAGCTTTTTGTCCCATTCGATTCATTCCAAACCTTCTGAAACTACAGTCTAAGTGTCCAACAGCTTGGACTAATGTCAGACGCAGCGTGACGCTGTGTTTGATCCTGGTCTATATTGTGCCTATATTTTCTAAGGTCGTGATAGGCAGACTTTGGGTTACACTAGATTTAATCCTTATCCTGTCACCAGAATATAATCCGCTGAAATCTCGTCTGCTAGATCTTTTAAAAGGGTTCGATTCTCTTGGTGAAAATGTTGTACGACTTTCAAACAGCTCGGATCCGGATCAGGTCCAGAGTAACTCGGCGTCTGATCCGAGTCCAAGCTGGTTGACGACAACTCTATGGTCATAAGTGGCGTGATAAGGGTTAATTATGTATAATGTCGATTACCACACGCAGGTTGAGAATAAGCATCGACTTTTACATGCCGTATAAAAGTAGCTCACTCCCCGGTACTTACATCAACCAATATCCTTTCATGTGATGACCTTGTTCTTACAGTACGGAAACCTATTAACCCCTTCACTGCCAGACAGGTTGTGCCCATGCGCAATGTTTGTTTTACTTTCGCTTTAGACTTAACGCACTCCCTCGACCTTTGGTTAAACCATTGACCAAGTGTCAAACAGCTTTTAACCGAATTAGACGCCGAGTAACTCGGCGTCTCATTCGGATCCAGGTTGTTTGCATATATGTTGCTACACTCGGGGTAGGGCAGGCCACGGGTTGATAGAAAAAGGAATCGAAACCATACAGGAACCGAATCTTAAGGCTCACCCAATCAGGATGACTCATTTCGGGGGATATCGCGTACAAGCCGGTTCAAATCTCTCAAAACTGCATGATGCGTTCAAAACGCGCATTAAGTGGCTCGTGAGAGTTGTGAATCAGTTTGAACGCAATGTTACCGAAACAGAACCGATGCGAATCGGAACGAAACCAGCAATACGGTCATTTCATTAGTTGCACATCTCTAATTGAGCGTTTAGCGTAAACAGAATGCCGTTAACTGCGCCGAGACTGCTGTGACAAAACATTGAAGTAAAATATTGACAGACAAAATGGTGTCTGAAATCCATTTTCATCTGATTTCGACGGAGCATCGTTATTCTGTCAGTGCCAACATTACATTTAACGTCACAGTGATAAGGAATTAAGACAATAATCGAGAAAACCATACTACAGTTATAAAATCCCAAATAGGCAGTTGCAGCTGTTGTCGAGTAGGGAAGGCACTGATTGATTACAACTGTCGGTGAAAATCAGTAATTCAAAGCCATAACCGCCACACACATACCTGAAACAAGGAGCCAATCAAACTGTCAGTCAAGCCTGATCGATGACGATCGTGAGATAAAAAAGTATGATGAACCAAAGCCATAACTTGTAGCCCTAACGTCATTTAAGACAATAGCTCATTTGAAATCCATGTTGAATTACAAAACATTTATATACTTGGGGTGGGAGAGCTTACTCGAACTGATAATAGCAGCCCCCTCAAGAGTTTGACACGTACCTCAAAGCAAAACAATATTTGTATCAGATTTCCGTATTGATCAAAGCATGGGGCGACGGAACCAAGTTTGAGATGACGACGTTCGACTGGGTGTTTAAATGCATCTACCTTCGTTCACGCTAGCATAATCAAAACCATGTTTCTTTGCTAATAGTCCTACATGTCATGTTGGCATTATATTATCTCGGACCGATCTTATGATCGTATAATACTATCAAGAATGTTTGCCTACCGAAGCTTCAAGTAATGTTCGGCCACCACGGTGTCACAAGGTTTCCCACCGGCCTGTTTATACCAAGAAGGCAACCTAAGTTAAATTTATTATTATCAAACTAAACATGAAACGAACGCATTATCGAGCCACCACTCCCTACCCAAATATACCAAATAAACAAATGTATCTTACCACCGATGTCTTATTGTTCCTGTAAATGTTTAATAGCCAGAAAAGACCATAATGTCTACTTAAGAAAGCATAGACACAAAAAGCTCGTGATATCTTCTCGCCATCACTCTATCATATACGTTTCCACTGGTCATTTAGCCTTTCATAGACGTTCTAGTGTCCACGCTGAATGATTCCTAAAGATTGTGTAAGAAAATAAACGCTCCGTTATTTCAATATGCTGTATCCCAATCGAGACCCCTCTTGCTTTACTTTCAGAATCATCTCCAAATGTGTGACTAATCAGTAATCAGTACACAAAGGTACACAAAAATGCCACTTAGGATTATTTTATTACGAACTCCTACACTACGGAGGAATGTAAGGCAATAATTAAGGCCCCGTATACTACGCTACTTGTCGGACCATTGTCTTTGAATCTGACGACACCATTGCAATCTAACGCAAACAAAAACAATCGCGACACACGACATGCACAAATAGTATAGCCCCTGATCAGATTGAGCGCCCTGATCAGGATCAGTACTAGTTTCGATCAGCTCTCTTTTCGATCAGCTTGATTATATAGCGGAATTGAAAAATCAGTGTTTGCCTCGAAGTGACCGAAAACTTAAAGTATTAAAACTGTCGTCGAAATGCCTTTAACATTTATTAGACAAAAATTGTCTTAAACAAATATATAAGAAGATATCGTTACAGAATGGTACCCCGCGACTGTTGACACCCCTGTTGCGGATGACTAATGAAAACATTGTGAGACATTTAGCATTTGCTTATCATGAACATATGCTCAGTTTTCACAACGCTTTCAAATGCCTTAGAATATGGATGCTTTCCTATCTCTTAAATACATTTCCTATTCATCATTGACATTCAGTGTGAATGAGTTTCAGAACAGCATATTGAGTAATGGGATAAAAGTATAAACCTTTGAATTTGAATTTTACCCCTCACCGCGTAGGCTCGATCTTGGCTTTCGGCGCGTTGGGGTTTTCAAGTTTTGAAATCTTCCGGCGAACGTGCAGAAGGCACTTTTCTATACAAAAGTGGTAGTTATCAGGACTGATACCAGCATATACCGTAGGATTACAAAAACGCCGGGGCCTTATCACAGGGTAAGCATATGGTGACATTAAATAACCTTCACTCTTCCAACTTCGATCGAACAACATACTTATATTTTAGAAGTTAGTTGGTCATTCCTAGCCTGATTCAGAGCCTTCATTATTGTTAGATGCTGGCAGGGTAATAAGTTGTAAGACTGATATTCTTTTAGGGTCAGAACAAACCCCAACAAAAAATGGCAATTCCATTATGCATTGTAGATGTGCAGCATTATATGTTTTTTTCTATATTTGCAGTGAATTATGGCTAACGAAGGTACACCAACAAGTATAGCTGTAGCAGAGGCTTTGCGAATGTTATCAGAGGAAGATGAACAATCTGATCTGTATCTTTCTGTCGCTGGAATTGATAACGTATGGGAATCATCTGAATTAGCGACACTAAACTAGCTTAACTTACACCTGATGTTAAGGATAGTTATGATGAACATGGCGTGCCTCTTTATTTGATCCAGACAGAGGCGAACCCGTGGTAAGGAAGTAGATCATGCCGATGGCGATACAGACTCATTGGACGCCTAGAATTATGAGGCGGGACCTGAGGTGCTCCATCAACTTGATCCAGGCAGAGGACAATGCCATGGTCGTGGTCGTGGTCGTGGTAGTGCATGCCAAATGCCAGAACATGCACAAGGTCCAGATACTGTTTGAATCAGATCCAGCTCAGATGGCACTTGATGGCAAAGAAATGTCGCAACTATTGGTAGACGACATGAACAAGTTATCATCAGATAACCACCTTTTATCACACATTAAGCTCGTTGTAACATTATTAGGGAAGCATTTGGCTTCTCTCTTACACCTGCCATACGTGGTCAGATAATCAACGCCTTGCTACATGGAATAAAATGATGCCAATCATAAACAAGTAAAGGTCTAGACAACAGTTGACGATGATACTAAAAGGAAGGCATCTATTTGTCCTTGCCTGCTTGCTATTGTCTGTCGCTCCATCCATTAGTCAATTGCATCTCTCTGGTCCGAAAAGTAACGCATGTCCGTTTTCGCTGCCACTTTGTCTAGAACCCGATTAACAAATATCCTGAAGTTTCTGAGATATTTAAATAAAGCAGTTTGAGCACAGAGACAAGCAACCGACAAATTAGCACCTCTTTGAGATTTCTGGCATCTGTTGCAAGCGCAACTTCCAAAGTTCTAAATTCCGGGTGTAGACCTCTGCGGTAATTAACAGTTATTGGTCTTCATGTGTAGGTGTGGATTTCGCAACTACATCCCTTCAAAGCCTGCTAAATATGGCAACTAAATCTTCTGGTCTTGAGACAACGTATCCACTGAAAGGTGATGTGTACCTAAACGATTCTGGACAGGGAGTACAAGTCGTTAAACAGTTGGCTGCACCCTGGCCCAGAAGTGGTCTGATTTTCACATCAGAAAATGTATTCACACCTTTAATTAGCTTTGAAGATCTGCTAGCTGATTGTCTCACCTATGCAAGTATAATCCGTTCCAACAAGCCTCACTTACATGATGTGATAAAGGCCAGCACCAACCGAGATATCCATAGCTCATAGTTTGGATTCAAGGACCAGATGGCATTGGTACCGTAAGTTACAAAGTAAAATACGTTTGTTGTCCTCCGTGCATCATGATGATAGTGTTGAACGAAAAGTGCATACATCAGAGCGTATGAGAGCACACCAAGAGCTGTGTGGACAACCGTGTTCACCTATCATCGCTAGGAGAAGGGTCAACCGTTGGACGGTTGTACTGTTAGGCAACTACATAAATGCTTGGGCTGTGGCCGTGGCTTCAATACTCACAATGGTATGATCAGCTCTTTGGATCGTTCCAGCAGGGACAGACGTCGTCGACGTTGTCCCTTAGATGTCCCTTATATGACTTCCACTTGGGAAAGTTGACTAGCCAGGCCCGGCGCCGGTCCCTGCTACTAACAGTTTAGGCGCCGAATTGATTGACAGTGTTCCCGCCAAGTCGATAAGAAAGTTAGGCTGTAATATAGGGCATACATAAAGTATGTATATTCCGATCACAGCAGTCAGCAAGTGGTGTGCGAACAGTGTTTATACATCCGTAAATCACCGATTATTCAAGTTGAAAGTGTCGATACTTGTATAAGGACGAGCAGATAATCATTTCATTTTGTTGACCATATTTTACATTAAATGTTGGTACAAGAGTATCCCATTGTGTGTTCAGAACATGTCAAATGTCAATATAAGCTGGAGAAATCGCGACATTGGAGACATTGTTAAGAAATGACTCACCAGGGAATGCGTTGACTACAACTTTGTTATTTGTGTGCTATGGTATCGTGTATGAAGTCAATAAAGCTTTTTAAAAGCAAATGGCTGTTGTTATACATTGGTTTCTGTTCTTAAGAAATTGGTAGAATTTGTTTTTAAAAACAAACTGGTAACATGAAGGTTAAAAACAAACAAAATAAGTGAAATGTGAATAAAAATAAACAAAGCATGGAATTCTCAAAACGGCGGTTTCCGCAGTAATAATTTCTCGAACAAATCAACAAATAATGTATGTACGAGATTCAAGCATAAACATTGATCCCAAAGAATATACATAGCTTTGTCTTGTCCTATCACCGCTTTTTCGTGACACCAAAACCAAAAAATGCAAAGTGTTTGATTTTCTGTAAGTCGGGCAAGCCTTCGATACAGGAAGTGATCAACTGTCAACCGCGAAACTGCAGCTAATGCACGAAATGCTCACAATTTATCTATCCCTATCGATACATGTCTAACAAGTTCAACTCATATGCCGTTTTTTTCTATTTAAAAAGCTCTTAAAATATCCAAATCTCAGATTTTCAAAAAATGTCGTAGTTGTTAAACAGCGTGTTCATTGAAACGACCATGTTGAATCACGTGATTTTCAGAACATTGGCGCGACTTTTCATTGAACACACGGACACTCCCGATTATCTTCGGTTGTATTTCGACAAGGTGCAACCAATTAGATCACATGTAACATTGCCTGACTCAACGTGTGAGCATTTCTTGCAATAGCTGCAGTTTCGCGGTTTTCTCTGTATGAGATGAAAGCGTGTCCGACTAACAGAAAATCGAACATTGCATTATTTGGAATGCGGGTTACGGTATAGCGGTGATAGGAAGGGGACAAACGACGTATTTTCTTTGATATCGATGTCTAAGTTTGTGCTTGTACATTGTACATAGATCAGTTGAGTGCATTTTTCGAGCAACTTCGATTTAAATTCGACCGGTGTCAAAACTGGCTCTTTAGGAGTTTAATTCCTTGTCTATACATGTAAAAGTAGAAAAATGATCATGCAAGCTATGTAAATACACCTCACAAGATCCACATCTAAAATCTAACTTACCCTTTGGAAGCACATAAATGATTTAGCTAAATAGTCGTAAGAATATAATGTACAAATCGCTAAAACAGCAAAATGCTAACTCTACACCGACATTACAATCACACTGGTTCAAATTGAGGCGGAAATAAGGAAAATTATTGATAAAAATTAAGTTTATGAGTGAATATAAACACATTTTTTTTTCTGTGTTAAGTTCAATACCATCGCGTGCCGACCACCTGTTGGCCGTATAACGACACGTAACTATACAATGATAAACTGAACATAATGATTGATGTATACACCTACGCGGCATCAAGGCTTGGCCGACTTGTTAACATGTAACTATTCACTTCACAGGTACGCCTTTTTATATCTCCGTTGACGTTGACTTTTGAAATCGTTGTAGAAAATGGAGAATTTGCCCATACTGATAAATTCTCTTTTTCGCTTTACATTAATTATTCTCCATTTTCACCAGTTCATCATCCTTACGAATAATGTCTAAAACAGCATAATGGAGCATATGTTAATATCAAAACGGTTCCAAGTTATATATACTCGGTTGAAACAGGATTGAATTGGAAGTGTTATTTTAGTAAATGTCTGGTATAACGCTACTGCATGCTCTGTATACACTATTTTAGGGAGCCCTCGTCTCTTATGTTGTTATAGCCTGTGAACCGACCCCATTCCATGTAAATTATTTGAAATAAATTATGTTTAAATTGTACAAACATTTAAATTAAATTATTATCGCAACATTACAGAGCTACTCGAGAATGTAAGTTTCACAGTTTTCAGGTGACCTAATATGGAATATCCACTGCCAGTAAATTCCATATGGGACGAGAGCGTAGCTTGATGGAATTTATGGAATTTACTGACAGTGGATATTTCATATTAGGTCACTTGAACACTGTGTAACGTTTTTATCCTACCGACTACCGTTTTCTTATAAGATAAGAGCTAAAAACGTGCTTGCATTCATTGATCGCAATATCATGACATCAAAATATTACGTCATCATTATCTGACCTTTAATGCGTGACGTCATATCTGTCAATTGAAACTCAAACGTCAGATCTCAATGAGAAAGCAAAACGAAAAGGTTGGATTTTATCATAAATCTAGTGTTAAGAATAGTGATTAAGATGATTGTGGATATTCTGCAGTGGATAAGGATTTATCGGAGAACGAGAGGGAATAAATATAATCAGGTAGGATTTATAGATCTATCTTAGGTTGCTAACTGCAGTGGATCGAAAATCCACGGCTTTCACGTGGCGCCTCTTAACCAATCATATAGCTACAAACCAGTAGGAGGTAGGATAAGTCTCCAATACGCATTTGTGAAACCTTGGTGCAGTAACCAACATTCCCACAGACCTCTAGATTAGATTCATGTGTTAAAATCTAACACGAACTACTTAGTCACCAAACCTTGGAAATGCATAAATCAGTGTGCTATATTTGTGACAAAGTAATTGACAATTTTGGCGATGACGTATAAAGGTATGTTGTAAAATCGGTCTCAAAACTGTTGATAAGTGTCACACCTAGAGCGAGAAAACCCGCTAATCGTTACCATTTCAACGCTTACGTAAGGCAAACAAAATGCAATCGATATGGAAAAGAAACTATTATCCGGACAATTGTGAAGATTATATCACTATGTATCAATTCGGCGTCTGATCTTGCTCAAGGTGTTGTATGGGTTGTCTGTGTCCAAAGTTTAACGCGGTGGGTGGTAAAATATAGCATATCTCCATCTCTATCAGTGCGTTTGAGCCACATTGACCGTGCTTAGTCTCTTCACTGCTTTCCCCCGAATCATAGTGCCATATGCAAACAGCTAAGATTCGGATGCGACGCCGAGTAACTCGGCGTCTCATCCGGATCCAAGCTTTTTGACACTCAGCCAATTGTTTTGCCAAAACATAAGTGAATATGAGAGATTCTTAAATTGAACGAAAAATTGCGCATCCGCAAAATTGCCGCTGCAGTAAGTCGTTTGGTGGTAAACACATGGCGTATCTCCTTCACACTGTGTTTGGGCTACTCTGACCGTGTTTAGTCGACGTTGCGACTATCAGGTAGTAAAACAGGGGCTGGTTTCACAAAGCTTCTTAGTAAAATCTTAAACTTAAGCGAAAATTTCAAATGCAGATTTCTCTTTATTTACAACAAATACTTCAATGAAACTTTGCATGCTTGTGAAAAACTATG
>JAULCE010505496.1:0-16617 GCA_032359355.1 Macoma nasuta | reverse complement strand
TTAAAAATTAACCATACACTTTTATTCAAATTTGAGATTTATAATTGGGGCGCCATATCCTATCAAAAAATGTACAACAAATGGGTGTCACCATGCTCATTTTCATATTATATGCCAAAATATAGATGTACCCTCTGGGAATTTTTTTTCAGATAATTTGTAGAAACGAAATGGAGATTAGATTTCAAACATTCAATATACTCATTTCACGGTATTCGGTCATGATGAAACTGTCACAAAAATCAACAAAAGTACCTCTCACATGTGTCAGCAACTAAATATACAATACTCATATAGTTTGTAACACATTACAGGCAGATAGCAGAGTATATCAGTATTTCGGAAACGGGTATAGAATCTGGCTAGAGGTTTCTAGATGTGGATTCGGTGCATAATATGTACTTTTTTAATTCCTTCCCAAAAATGTTAGGAAAACATTTTGAGCTAAAACATTAATTATTTAATATTCATAATTAAAAAGTGTTGTCTTATTACTTATCTGATTTAGTATACAATGAATTTAGTTTTTCTTAAACAATTGAATGCGCTAGTATTCCTTTAAACTCGTACGATTAATTGCGAATTGGAATACACAAAAAATGCGACTATTATAATTTCAAAGATAAAGCGTAGTTTATTTGTACGCTAGAGCTATGGTAAATATGACATGAATATTCAATCATACTTCATTTCATTTGCCTTTTTTCTGCACTGAATCGCCATTTTTGGCCTCTGGATTAGACGAATCCCCATTTTCGAAAATATGTTCAATATAATTCAAAAATGGCACTTTTCGTTTGCTTGGATTTCATCCTTTTTAGCAGACTCTTTCATTGTGGATAAGTCAAACAACAAAAAGTAAAAAGGTAGGTCTTTTAATTTTTTTTATATATATTTGTAAAGAGACGCCTATTGAATACGCTGTTGTATGAGTTTATTTCGGGGTTAGTCTTATGAAATGTAAACAAAGTACTGCGGATAAACTACTTTCTGAAATTCCCGCGTCTTCAATATTCTGAATCAGTCGACCGTCTGTCTTAAGGGTTTCCCATGCACCCTGGTTGGTAAATTGGTAAAACTATACTTTATAACTGTATCAGTATAAACATTGAGACTAAATTAAAGGATGTTACTTAGATTCATTACCTTAATTCAGGTAATTTAATTGTGGGTGGTCTGTGTATCATCCGTTATGTTTGCCAACATTTGAATATTTGGAAACGAGTGAATGCTTGGTACAGGGAAACACACAGCCATGCTTACATCAGACAATTAAATGTCTGTTCAGTTTTTATTATAACGAAACAAATATGGTCAAATGTATGCATTTGTTATATAAACGATGATTTGGTGTTAATCCTCTCACCGACACCGGCGACTTAAAACGACATTGCAAAAAGATTGGATCTTAGATCATACGCCGTCTCAGAAGGCAGCATTTGATCATGGACTTCAATTTTTGAACCAAATTTCTTTTTGAATATAAGGGGTTTCAGGAAATCCAGTGTTTGTTTAATTATTGCTGTTTTTATTTCGTTGAAAAATTGTATCCAAAGGAGTTACAACCGAAATTTTTAAATTATTCGGCGAAAGATTTAACCTTCGAAATAAGTGTCGCTCGTTTGATGCAGGTCAATTATAGACAGCAAGGGTTATAAAAGTTATTGCTTTCTGCAACAGTTTTTTTCAACTAAGGATCAGACTGCCAAACCGTTGTATTATGATACAGCACCGTGCTAATCGGCGTCTTGTCTATATCCTAACTATTGTCGACGCTCGTTATGGTGAATTCGAGGGGACTGTTATAATTAGTTTTAATTACTCGAGGTTCTATTTAAACTCGAACTTTGAGTGATTCGAGTAAATATGATCATCCCCTAACTTTGAAACGTATGCACACATAAAACAACCAATTGTTCGTTAAAATGTTTCGATTAAAGCATGAATTCGACTTAAACGAGATAAAAAAAACGATTAATAACACGTATATCAGCTTATTCGTTGATCAATTGTTATTTCCATTCAGCTTGTAAAAATCAGCACACTTTTCCTTATTATTGATAGATTTAGGATGCAAAACATTCCAAACCATCTTGCAGTTTGGTATAAAAAACTCTGTAAAAGATATTGCATTTGCTTCGCTACAAAGTTCTACTAAAATCATTACTGGTAGAGGAATTTCGATTTCCTTGTGTTTTACCAAGCAAGTTAACGATTGCACGTGTAGTTTTATTTCAGTTAGACGCTAAATTACAAATTATCTAAATGGAAATGTGCAATTTCAATGCAAATCTAACATTTGTATGCTAAGCAGGCGCTTTATTTTCACTGGAAAACAATTCCAATGGCATATACTCTGGAATTGCGCACACCTTTATATTGATTCGATCAGTATATCCTCGAACTCATTCAATATCACTTTCACCACACACTTTAAATACATGTACTTACAATGCTTCAGCATGGTAAACAATTCAGGAAGCAAAGTGCATGTCAACATGAATAAATATAGTTGGGAAAATTGATAATATTATATCATAGAGGGTTTTCCCAAGCCACCTAGTGCCATATTCAAAACGGAAGTTAGGTCTGTATTATTTTGGAATAACACAAAAACATCCTTCCACAACAATGTTAGTGACATTTATTCAAAACGGCTGTTACTCAACTTTCGATGAGAAAAAAACAATTTTCAAGAAGTAAGTAAATACAATGTAAAGTGGCAATACATGTTTTCTGAATTACACCGACACATTCTTCAAAAATCGCGTAGGTGCCTTTTGCCGAAAGAGAAGCTGCATGATTTTTTAGATAGCATCGACGATATTTGACAACGTAGGTGGAATACATACATGCTCAATATATTATTTTCCATAAATTGATAATTTGTAAATTTTGTGTATACAGAGTGCCAATGAATTTTATTTTATTGAGTGATACAGCAGTATTTTGCCTTTCAATAAATATGTATGAATAATTGAAACTTGGTTGCGTTTACTTCCAAGTACAATATTTAAATTGTCAAATACTCGTTTTTAACACTATTTGAAAACTGCCATTTTTACCTCTTATTTGTCCGAAAGTTTGCTCTTGTGAATGCAAATATATCAAGTACAGTTACTCTTTTCCTGGTCGTTCCATCTATCTGAATTAAAACAGCACTTAAATATCACAATTTTCAATAATTTAATAAAAAGATATGCATGTTATCACAATAGTTTATCTCAAGATTGGCATTGTTTGGCCAAAATCTTTGATTGCCGATATTATGATAACCAGAACTGTTAGGAATTAAATCAGATCCAATTTATCATGAGTGCATAGAACACTTCAAATCTAGATGGTGTCACCAACATTTGAGACTATTCGGGCCGGACCCCTTCTTTATTTTTCTGGTGCTTACAGAGAATTGCTCTAAAATCTTCTTTAAGTGAAAGTCAAATAAACATAACATGACAAACTTACATATGGCTGCTGCTTTATATCTGTCTTATTTATGTTATTTCTTATGTAGTTTAATCTGTGAGCACAAATGCACTGAGACAGCATACGAAAAATAACACCGCACTAGGAATACTATACACTAATAAGATGATTCATTCTTAAAATGTCAATGATTCAAATAATCATATGTTTTAAATGAAATTAATCTGTATCTATTTATTTGTGTGTTATTTCTGTACTGGATATTGACTACGAGCTTCGCTAATTAATGTATATTTTGATTGTCTAAACTTGGAAAATGCAAGTTTAGTTCATGTTTTCATAGTACCTCATGTTTTGTCTTAAATAATGGAAATGTCTCTTTGTTTCAATTTGTGAAAACGTTTCTAATTCAACATTTGTTCATGTTAAATACGTTTCACAACGTTGAAGCTCTTCTTCTGTGATACAGGCTTATGATGTTTACATTATAATGCATTTTGATTTCGTTTCTAGCTTATCATATCTCAAACTCACGGAAATATTTTATATGAACATTCATTTTGGTGTTTTTCTGTTGAATATGCTTCCCCGAAAGGAAAATTTACAATATTATCAAAAACGTGTTAAATATTTATTGTTCTAAAAATGTCTTAAGTTTATTGTTTGGAGAAAACAAAACAATACATATATACAATAATTGAAATGTATTTCACATATTCCGAATTGAAAAAACAATTAATAAGAGGTATCCATATCTTATAGCACAAAACATGTTCCTCTCGAATCTTAAATCAACACAGTACAGAACTACCAATATCTAAATTCATTACTTAATATTTTGATACGGCAGTCTTCAAGCGTCTTTTGGATTTAATATTCTTATTGGGGAAATTTATTCTATATTCCAGATTAAAAAGCAATGTATGGGAATAACTTGAGAACGCACTGAACATTTTCCATGACGTATTCATGGTTGAACTTCTATCGTGCGATATGCATTGTTAGCACACCTAATTTGAACTACAATGACCGAGACTAGAAAAGCTTATAGCAGGCCATCAACAGAACCAACATCCATTATCTGATAAACCACGTTTTTCAGTTGTATCAACAATTCGCTGACAGTATAAAATCGTTCTCACATACACTTACTTATTCTTCGCTTTGAAATTCATCCCTGGTAAGCTGCCTTGTTTCGGGAAAGATGCTATCATCAAAGCTACAATTATTGACTGGATTAAAACCGTCCATTTATAGAAACCATTATGACTGATGTATGAGGATATGAAGGCGGGATCGATGCGATGGAATTGATAGTAACCGCAACTATTTATCCAAACTAAGAGGCATTATTTAAATGAGTTTTAATGTTAGATCACGTTGGTGAATCCTGTGGTCTGAAAGGTACTGCCTTTGCGAAAAGTATGACATCGACAAGGGATTAACATAAGTTTTTTTTTAAAAGATAGCACTTGCCTAACAAAAGGGGTCCGGATAAAATGGTGCCGAAAGGTTACAACAATATTATATCAACACCATATTTTGGTCAAATTAATTGGCGGTTCTCTCGTTAATAACTGACCCTCGATCAACTGTCAGGGAAGACAGTTGATCGAAGATCAGTCATAAACGGTACAACCGCCAATCAAATTGACCAATACATGGTATCTAAATAGAAGTCAAGTATTCTTTCGGCACCATTTTATCCGGATCCTTCTTGCGAGTTTAATGCTATCTTTAAAAATATACAAATGTACCTTAATCCCTCGTCGACGCCATACTTTTCGCTCAGACCGTACCTTTTAGACCACATGATTCGCCACCGTGTAGATACATGCTTAACATTCTGAATCGAACGGGCAAAGCACAAAGGTGTGTAACCCTTTCCCTAAAAGAAGCACCTTCAAGCTCCTCTGTTTCTGATGACTTTCGAAAACAATATAAGAAATGACGCATTTGCTTCTTAAGAGCAAATTATGCTTCATTTCCTACATTGTATTCAATGCATTCAAAATGACATTTTCTTTGTGCCAAGCTTGGGCAGAAAACGATTAAAATAGTTTTGGTTTTCGAAAACAAGACACCGGATTAGTCGATGACCTGCAAGGGGCCAAAACCTCTTGACACTCTGATTTCATTTTCAAACATCAGCAGAAAACCCTATTCTGAAAGCCGTTGCAGATAAGCAGAGGTAGCACAGCACAGTATGCGTGCTAAAGGTTAAATGAAGTATCTGCAAAATTAGAAATTATACAATAAGATCAGATACGTCGATTCCAAGTCCATGTCCAATGAGTTCAACTAGGTTTGTAGTATAGTTACGCCTTTCTTGAACGGCTATTAAATAATGTATCGTAACCTTTTTTAATATCATGTGGTTACTTATTGCAGAAAAATAGCTTTTTGAGGAAACGTTAATAAATATTTTTGATTTAAACAAGACGCCAGGTTAGTCGGTGACAGGTTATAATCCGAACCGATTTAATTTTCAAACATATACTTCAGACAAATCTCTTCTGAACGTTAACTTCAACGACACAACAATACACGTTAGGTGCACTACAGGTTAACTGAATGTTCTGCGAAAAGTGAAGGTGGTCCACCTTCACTTTTCGCAGAACATTTAGATAACTTGTAGTACTGGTGAATTTATACAATCAGATCAGGTACATAGAAATCAAGTCGGCGTCTCATGAGCTCCACTTGGTTTCCAGTACAGTCAGCGGTCATTAGATAAGACATCATATCAACCTATTTATAAGGTTGTCGCTTATTGCAGAACGGTTGTAATGCAGAAAGCTCTGTTTAAAGATTGCTCTATAACATTAAGTTAAGCAGCCACCAATAAGACCACACATGCCTTATGACTTTTGTAGCTCGAGCACAATCAAAGTATATAAAACACGTCAGATAATCTAGAAGAGTTGGAAAAGGATATTTTAATTGCTTTGACGACCTGTGAGAAATTAAGCATTTGCACATCATGATCAAATACTACGTTTCCTACAATGTGTTCAATAGTCATGTTCTACAGAGGCGTCACATCATGTATCTACGGAATAAAAGGGCTATACATAATGTGTTTATTTGGTGCATGTTACCAACAGGAAATAATATAATAATTATATTCAATTTCCAGATTTTATAAAAACTGCATATCGTCACAAAATTTCTTTTTTCTGTAGCACTTTATCTATTCATATGAGATACTTTTATAAATATATATCGAAGTATATTATCTTTAAATATAGCTTGTGCCTTATTCTGCCAACTAAATACATTTCAGTAAAAAGGCAAAACATGCAACCAAGTGGTCTCCAAGGAAGCCCCGTCATTTTGTTTTTACGGTTTCCTAATTCATTTGTGCCGTTATTAAGGATAAAGCTTTATCCTGACGCCAATATTATCCTCTCCTGGAATACTCGTCTACATTCCGTTTGAGCCTTGCAACTTTGGTGATGATATCATGTCTGAGTTTCAAACAGCCTGGACGCCGAGTTGACAATAGTTAACATGATACTTGAAACATGAAACCGACGATATGTATATGTTTAACATCACCGGAAATATGAAAACATTTAATACGCTAAAATGAATATCGTGGAAACGCATTTTGGCCACTGTGACTGATTTAAGTGAAAAAAACTCCAAATGCATCAATTACAAAACTTCGCATTAGATCATGGCATCACTTCACACTTGTGATGAGAGACAAAACTTACATCGAAGTTTGACACGGTTAACTCTTTCGGCGCCAAGTTTAAAATTGTTGATTGGGACTACTTTAAGAGAAAATGTTTTAACGAAATAAATCACAAAAACGATTAAATATTTGTTGTATATTCCAAAACTATTAACCCCGGACTAAAATTTGTTGCAAAATAGGGCAGTCCCAGATCAGACGCCGCCTTATAAGGCGGCGTCAGATCTTAGACTGTACTATTTTCAATTTTTAGGCGACTACGGCGGTGAAAGAGTTAACCAAGGGTGGTATAGTTCGTCATCAACAGGTGCGTGTAACACTTCCCGATGCGGCTTTGTATCGTAAACACCTCGACTGGGTAAGTAAACTTGCGATTATTCTGTTTAATGCAAATTTTTATGGAACTGACATGTGGCCTAAAATTCCTGCAGGTACCTCTAGTCTGTATTGACGTTTGCATTTTCCAAGAATATATCGTTTTCTTTGAAAATTTACGACCTGGCTATTTGTTAATGTACTGTTTACCATTCTGTGACTTAACAGAACACCCGGCGAGTCTCTGATTCGTTAAAAATGTAGTAAAACAATTTTCATGCGATGTAATATTGTGATGTGAACGAGGAAGGGTTTCCATCAAGTTCATTGTGCGCAAATGTTCTCTAAAATGGATTATTGTCTTGAAAAATGCAAACATCAGTACTATACCACCCTCTTGAATGCGTATTTTAGACGTGGTTCATGATACCTTTAGTTTGTTAATCATATTCGACAGATAGTGTGTCATTAAAGAGGTTGTAAAATATCCGCTAAAAGCAAAATGCTGATTAAGCAATGTAAAATATTTAAACCAAGCATTATTTTCATTTCGAGAAAATTTACACCACAGTAAATTGAACCATGCTGCGGTCCTTTGATGAGTGAGGATTTAAGAAAACGTGCTAGCAGTGTTTTTAATTTCATGTGTTGATTGACAAAACGTGAAACGAATCTTATCAAACCTTAAACGTCTTTAAAACTGAAGAATGCAACCTGAGTAAATCTGTCACATACGACAGATACCTTAAAAGTCATATTATCCACAGAAGCGACTTTTAGCGCTTCTGTAACTGATGTAACTGATGTATATTGAACACATAGTAAGAGATGGAACCATCGCTCTTAACGATAAAATGCTTGATTTCCTACAATGATTTATAAGTAGAAAAAATTGAGCCGTACTGATCGGTTTATAACCGACCGTGTAAAAAACCGTCGGACAAGCAAGGCATTCGGTGATATATTGAAACACGATTAACCTACAACAAACATGTTAATCATAGTCCCATCACTACGGAGAGGAAAAGTATATTAACTTCATCAAAACATTATCCAATGAAACAGTTATCTAATGAATTCCTTTATTCAAACCTGATGTAATGAACCACTTTATGTAATGGTTACAATAAATCCCTTACTGTATATGCCGTGTTTTCACTCATTCACAAATGAGTAAGCTAACGATAAGAATCTCATTACCTAGTTAAAAGGAAATACACCAACTTAAAATGTTTATGAAACATTGTGGAAAAAGGAGTTGCTCCTCATTACGAGCAAATGCCCAATCTTCCACGATGTTTTCAGAGGCATCGTCTTCGGAGGGTTCAAAAAGCGTATATATTGATTAAAGTGTCACTATTAAATACCAACTTGATTAAGAAACATGGAATAAGAAACATGGAATAAAGTGGTCGAATATTACAGATTAAAAATAACTATGAAAGGGGGAGCTTTCTGCATTTCATGCATTCTTGAAAAAGCCATTATCACTCACCAGTCAGAAATACCACTAAATTGGTCGTTGTTGTTACATGGATGACGTCACATGAAAAGGGGCACTCGGACGTGTAAAAAAATCCGACTCAGCTCTTTTCCAGCGCTATTATTCCAGCATCTAGTCGCGAAATATACCATTTGTAGTCATTTAAAGGTAGAATAGGATGTCCACTAAGATTGAAAATAGTGCAGATCGTGACCAGCCGCCACGTCAGTGATAACAGATAACATATGATAACAGCTAAAGCCTTTCTCTGTCTATTTGCTTATTTCCGAAAGTATGAACATTGTAAGAACGAACCATTTTCATACCAAATAAATCTGCTGTCGGCTTCATTGTATTAAGCATCTTAACTCTAGTTTGTAAAACATATAATGACTTACAGATAAGCTTCAGGATACATCCACCCTGATGGAAATGTTGCGGTGTGGCATGTTTCACGTAGAGTAAAAGTATCCTGCATACGTAATCTAATTACTGAAAACATAGGCCTCGCTGCTTCCCTAATAGTTGTGTGAATAATTTTTCCCAGATATGTAATATTTGCCAGGTCATGTAGGGATATACCGTAGCCGATATGATAATGGATCCTACGTGAGAAGTTGCGAGTAGGACGGCCCACACTTTGCTCTTAGCATGCCACAAACAGTGTCGCTTGCTTAAGATTTTTGCTTCATTTTGGAATTTCATTTGGAGTGTTAAACAGCTTGGTTTCAGATAAGACGCCGAGCTACTCGGCTTCTGTTCTGATTGCGAGCTGTTCGAAACCATGAACATATTCATGAATGGAAGACTAATGGTGAAAGGAAACAAATACTAAAATGGACATATTTAGCCTTCAATGAGGAATATTAATGAGAAAAAACCCATATTGTTCCGACTTAGATATTTTAAACTAATGTATAATATTAGCATTGGAGCAATGTATACGTGAATAATGACGATTTACATATTTCTCAGAATACTTTATTTAATAATAGGTAAATGACACATTATATGTTTTTCATAATCTTTATTTTTCAAGTTGATATATATGTTTAGTTTTGAAAATAAGGGATAACATGAACGTTGGCTTAAGTGTTTTTCAAACAATTAAAATATTACGTATCTTTTTTTTCTACAATAACTGCCTCTTCATTATATACTTGCATTGTGTATAAGTTGAAAATAGCATATGGAGTTGATCGTAAAAAAGGCGTGAGTGCTTTATAGTCAATTTGTAAGAACATCAGCAATATCAGACAGAGTAAAATGTGTTCGGAATGAGAATTACCGTTTAACACCTAGCGTTGCTTGAACATTTTATATAGAGAAGGTATTAACTTGGGTATTGTCTGTGATATTTACATTTTGAATGGTTTCCTTGATCGAAACCCATCAATCATATAGGCGTATATAGTAGAGTTCGTTTTTATCTATTGACAAAAATCTCTCGAGAATTGCTTCAAATACGGCTAAAGGGCGGATTGTAATGACCCTGTGTCATAGTCGAGTGCTTTGATTTTGAGAGAGGAAAATGGTTAGCTTAATACTTGTTAAATACATTTAACCGCGTGAAAATGGACGGAAATCGGCAGAAGCTGTGCGAGAGTAAGGTTGATTATAAACGTTTAGTGCGTAAAAAGAAACACTCTGTCAAGCTGAAACATGCGTCAGACTTGAAATATATGAAAAATTGTAAGCTTAAAGATTTCTGGAAACATTTTAAACGAAATAATAAGCGAATAGATTCGGAAAAAGGAATATATGCTTTTAAAGAATATTTTGCAGATATTTTTGCAAATATTAAGATTACATCATATAATATTTTGTCAGATGCACAGGTTGGTTTTCGTAAAGGCAGTAACATAGTTGATGCAAGTTTTGTTTTACATATACTTATCGAGAATGCAGTTCGGAAAAATCTGAGATTCCCATGTGCTTTCGTAGATTTTACAAAGGCATTCGAATCGGTATATAGAAATGCTTTATGGTTTAAACTGTTTAAACTGGGATTAGATTGTAAAATACTTAATTTGTTTAAGGCTATGTATTCTGAAATCAAGTCCTGTGTTAAGCATTTTCACACATTTTCTGATTATTTTAGCATTTCAGTCGGATTAAGACAGGGTCAAAATAACTCGCAAGCAATGTTCGCCTTATTTCTTGAAGACCTCGATTGTTTCTTCAAAATAGAACCAATTGTGGAATTTCTGTCTATGATTTATGCATAATGGTACTTTTGTTTGCAGATGATTTAGTTTAAGTCAGAAGTTAAAACGAGGACTTACAATGTAGTTTAGATAGATTGTATGAATATTGCGAGCATTTGGGTATGGAGGTTAATATAGCGAAAACAAAAGTTAATGGTTTTAGAAAAAGGGGCAATGTAAAAGAAAACGAGATATGGTACTACAACGGATAAACTTTAGTTATAAATATAGTTGATGATTTTAATTATTTGGGTGTCACATTTAACTATTCGAGATCATTTGTTCTTAACCACCAATGTTTATCAGGTAAGGCACTTAAGGCAATGAACGGCCTTTACCAAAATGTTAAAAAATTAATATAAATACATCTACATCAATGCATGTGTTTGATGCATATGTAGGATCTGTTATTAATTACATTTGCCCAGTTTGGGGTCTCACAAAGTCGAAAGACTTAGAGGGTATACATTTGAAATTTTGTAAAATGATTCTAGGGGTGCGCCAAAATACTTGTAATGATGTAATCTACGGAGAGTTAGGCCGCTGGCCTCATTTTATTAACCGATATATACAAATTATCAAGTATTGGTTGCATATTGTTAAGACTGAAAATGGTATCATGAAACTAGTTTATCAGTTTGCACATGACGAATGTGAAAAGGGAGTTTATAAGTGGGCGAGTAAGGTTAAGTCACTATTATATGAGAATGGTTTTGCATATGTTTGGGTTAATCCAGATCCAACAACTCTTTGTTAAAAAACAGACAAAAACGATTTTTCTGGATTCACTTATTTCGGCAAAATAATGTATTATGTATATCAGAAATCTAATCTGAATAAACGCACTCAGCAACTATTGAATATTGTCTGAGCAAATATTTGCATAAATATTTTTCTTTGGAAAATTATTTAACGACATGATTTCATGACTCAGAGTTCTCTTTAGATAGAAAGTGCGTGGATATTTTCAATCTTGCAATCAAATTGTGTAGAAATGTGTGCCTTAATTGTACTGCACGAGCTGCTTATACTTACTAATGACCACAATAATGTCTATGCTATTTACATTTTAACCGAGTCTAGCCTGAAGCCTATCAATCATATATAAGTATGTACTGACATAATCCTCTTGAAAATGCATCAAACCGTTTCTAAAGGAAGACCTTTAACGAGACTGTGTCGTGATGTAATGCTCTTCTCTGGAAGAGAAAGATGGGATTTTATACTCGCAAGAAACGGTGTCTAGTTTAGTTTCCTGCATTTACTGATAAATAATACTTTTATTGCATATGAGTTAATCACACACATGCCGTGAGTATAATAACCCATTCCGCCACAGAAGCGCCTTTAAGCGCCATCGTAATTGATGAATATCAAAATAATTGTAGAAAATGAAGTTTTTGCTCCTGACGAGCAAATGCTCAATTTCCTACAATGATTTTAATACAATTCAAACATGGCATTTATTTGCCTACATTTTTTTTGTCATCAGATTATTTCCTTGTGGATTAGTCTTAAATATCTTGACGGGAAAGGTTAAAGGGTAAGTTTAATCTTGGTATTTGCTTGAGGGTGATAGATTGGAACCGGTGCTTTCAATAGGCTGGCAATATGTAATTTAAAACATCACCTTTGATATTCATAATCTAATACGCTTAAACAATTAAACGAAGCAGTTGTATTCTTCTACCCTGCTTTTAGTTAAAATGGGGACACATATACAATTTTGCATTTGACCACGACATCGTATAATACTTGTAACGAGAAGAAACTTTACATCGAAATTTGACATGGAAATTTATTATTAAAACTTAAGTCTGCTACAAAATACCTTCATATTGTTAATCATATAAGCTAAATAGTGTGTCATGAAAGAGGTTGTTAAATCCCCGCTCACAGCCAAATGTTAATCAAGCAATACTATATGTTTAAACAGAGCATTGTTCTCATTTCGAGATAATTATTACCACCGTTATCGTGTGTTTAATTTCATGTATTGATTGAAAAAATACAGCAACAAATCTTATAAAGCCTAAAACGACTTCAAAACGAAATACATGTATCTTCAGTGCTACATGTTAAATCTATCACAAACAATGGTTACTTTAAAAATCATTTAACCATTTCCTCTACAGAGGCGCCTTTATAGCGCTTTAATTACTGATGTCTATTAAAAAACATTGTAAGAAATGAAGCATCTGTCATTTCCTTCTATGAACTCAGTAAAATTCAAAAATGGCATTTGTATTACCCAGAGGTAAACTTGTTCATCAATTGTTTTTCAACTAGGAAATATCTAAAATAGCTAGTGGATGCCATGGTTAATACAAAAGTATCAAGTGTTTGCATGTTGTTTTTCCTTTATGTCATCATGTAAAAAACTTCGCCAACTTAAAAACAAAACCTCAAATAATGTAACTAATGGAAATAGCAATCGTGCTGGACATGTCTCTGATTGAACGCCGTAATGTAACGGAAACAAATCTGATCTGAACGCATGTTTTGCAATATGAAATCAAACGTTTTTTGCACTATTAGTGTTTAAGACTATCATCGATATCGCTGGACATTATATTCATTCAAAAGATATCGATTATTGTGTAAGAAGAAACACCTAAGCTGTACGGGTCGGTTATTAACCGACCGGAGTTAACCGACCGGATAAACAAGTCGTACAAGCAGAACCGAAGAATAAATTGAATTCATCATAGCACTATTTATTCAATGATTTAATTATCTGACGAATTCCTTCCTTTACACCGGGTACCATGCAGGTCAAAAGCAAGTAACCAATATTAAACTTGCTGACAGGTAACCGTGCGAGCCTATCAGGTTGAAAATTGAAAGAACACTATTGCGGAAACGTTTGCCCCAGACCACTTTATTCAATTATATCAATAATTAACCCATAACGCCATCTTCAAGTTTGTTTACTCATACACAATGGATTAATCTGACGATAATAAAATGTATCTTATAAATGTAAAATCACCAATTTTTAATATTTTTTCCAAACTTTGTGTATGCATTCTACAAGATATATGAAGCAATAAACTGGGTTGAAAAGTATGGGTCGCCAAGGCGGGTCTGATTTATGGCTTTAATATGATCGCTCATACGCATCTGCAACTGATACACATTCTAATCAAAATCAGAAAGCACTTCGGTTTTACATTGAAAATCGGTGTAACTCTCCTGCAAGTGTTTAAAAAATTGATGGTGTCTAACTTTTGACCATTTCTGTAAAATGAAATAGCCTGCTTTATACCATTTTACCTGCTGACATTGTCGAAATGGCGATACATTATTGGCGATCAAATTACGTGTTGTTGTAATAGAATACGAAGAACTATAACTGCGCAGTAAGATGCACAGTAACAACTCATTGATGCGTCTTCCAGTTAGTTGCTTGGGTTCGAATTTATGGACATGGTAGGGCCAAGCATTTTTCAAACAAAATTGATCTGCTTTCGGCGTCCGTGAATAAAGCACCTGAACTACAATTCATAAAACATATAATGGCTTACAATTCAGTTTCATGATAAATCAACAATGTTGGAAATGACACGGTGTGACATGTTTATCTAAAATAGAAGTATCGCTCATATGTAATCTCATCACCGAGAACTATTACCTCACCGCTCCGTTAATAGTCGTGTGACTAATTCTCTCCGCATATGTAATATTTTGTCAGGTCATGCAGGGAACCGATACCTATATAGTAAAGGTTTCAAAGTCTGAAGCTGTAAGCTGGTAGACTCTATATTATCTCTAAGCATGTCACGAATATTGTCGTTTGCTCAGTATATTATTGTCTGCTTTATTTTGAAATATAAATTTGAGTGTTAAACAACTTGGTTCCAGATCAGACGCCGAACTACTCGGCATCTGATCTGGACCCGGACTGTTTGAAAAATGACCATATCGATGAATGGTAGGCTAATTGTTATAGGAAATAAATTACCAAAATATACATAAGTAGGCCTTCAATGGGAAATATTAATAAGAAAACACCGGCTTTAAATTTTTTAACATATATAGAGTTTGGGCAATAGGACAACGCATGCGTGAATAATGATATTTTAATATTTTTCAGAATACATTACTGTATGATAAATAGATAATTCCTAAAACATTTTTCATAATCTTTATTTATCAATTTGATATACATGTATATCTTTAAGATTGGACATTAGGAATAACATCACCGGTAGTTTGAATGTTTTCCAAGCAGTTAAAATGTGCTGTTTCTCTACTCCTAGAATATTGTGCTATTTATCATAAACATGAATTGTGTATAAGCCAAAAATAGCATATTGAGTTTATAGTTAATAAAGACGTGTATGCCATTTATGTCAGACGGACACTTTGGAAGAACATCGGCCAAATCAGACCCGAATGAAATGTATTCAGAAACGTGTATTTCCGTTTAACACTTAGCGCTGCTTGAACTTTCTATATAGATGTATAATTATCTTGGGTTTTGTCTACTGTATTTACATTTTGAATGGCTGTCCTTATCGAAACCAATCAATCATCTTTGCGTATGTCGCGGCATTCGTTTATATTCATTGACAGACATCTCTCGATAATGGCTTCAAATACGTATATAAGGAGACTGTAATGACCCTGTGTCATGATCGAGTGCTTTGATTTGGAAAATGGTTATCTTGTTAATTGTTAAGAGATCTGGTGTATGTATGGTATTAACAATAAGTCGAGGTTTATAAATGTTTTGTTTTATCATTTCATTTTCTATATAAAATTGTACAGTTAATCAACAATTATCAATTCAATGTATACATTTTACAGAATCATATGGTAGGCTAGATGTGCTATACAATGTTACATATTCATGAATTAGAGCATATACTGAAAAGGGAGTTACGTAAGTAACAGAAAGAGTTATAGATATGTAGAAAAAATGAGAAAAAAATGATGGAGCAACTTTGTTTAACATTTATGGATTTCGACTTTTCCTTTTCTCTGAGCAATATGATTTTCAACTTGAATTTTCTCTTTGGGGTTTATAAATGTTGTTTAATATCGTTTATCATCTCTACCTTCTAGAACCACTTTAAGTACCATTTTTCAAAAATGGCACTTGCGAGGTTTTAGCAAAACACTTGCGAGGTTTTAGCAAAACAATTATCGATTTTATTTGGTTTTGGTGACATAGTGGAATATTAAGCAAATGACGAGCATGTGTTCCATTCACCGCAATGTTTTTACCAGTCATATGTATCAGATGCGCCAGTGGTAAATGGTTAATGTTACGTCAGCTAGCGTTTAACAAACAGTTGAATTTCGTTAGTTTGAACTCAAATACATTATATCCTGTGATTAATAGAGCACATTAGTCAAAATAGTGAACAGTATGGCTCCAGATCAGACGCCGAGTAACACGGCGTCTGATCTAGAGCAATACTGCTTGCTATGTGGAATTCAGTTTTGTCTCTGAGGATATTTTGTTTCATTTCGAG
>JAULCE010504385.1:0-16622 GCA_032359355.1 Macoma nasuta | reverse complement strand
ATTTCAATATTATGTATCTTCTTCAATTTTATTGCAACTGCGCTAAAATTTTGTCTGCCTACTAAGGCGGCGTCTGATCTGGGACTTCACTTTTTGCAATGTCGACTTGAGTCGCCTTTGGTGGTGAAAGGGTAAAGTATTTTTGCAAATTATGTTTGAATATAAAATGCATGTTTTAAGCTGGATGCGTATAGGACGCTATTGTCTGCATGACTAGTCATATTGACATTAACTCCTTCACTGCCAGGCAGGTTGTGCACATGCGCAATATTTGTTCTACTTCCGCTTTAGACTTAACTCACTCCCCGACCTTTGGTACAACCATTGGTCGAGTGTCAAACAGCTTGGATCAAAATGAGAATGAATTAGGGTTGTTATTGCCCATTTGTACAAAACAAACCTCTAGGAAAGTGCAAATTCCATTTCGATGTGGTAAGCACCACTTTTCCAGGTTGTGTTTACATTTCTAAAAAAAGTCAGTAGGTTTCTTTTTGCTTATCACAGTCACATTACAACGTGATATTATCAGGCTCTAAACTGTACGAAGTAGGGTAATCAGTAGTTATGTAGAAGATAATACTAACTTTCTTCTGTTTTTTCATACTGTGTGCTTTGCAAAAGTTGAGAATTCCGCAAATCACGAGTATATAAATGCGTGAATACAAAAAACATGCTTTCTCAAACCTTGAAAAACACAAGTATTTTACTTGTAAAGACATCGTAGTTGCCCGGCGTCGGCAGTTGGTATGACAAGAGAGACCCGCCATTTGTTGAATTTAGAAAGCAACTGAACTCTAGGACCAAGTAGCTGCCAAACAATGGTAATTATAAGTTTTAAGTAATGAGTTAGCCAAGTCACACCCAGCAAAAATGCCGTCTTTGAATTTCCCACCAGTGCCGATTCAGATTAGTGGTTATTTCCGTGTATTATTCCGTGTATTATTGAGCACAGGCAGGCACGGCCAAGACGCTTTCACAAAGCGACTCGAGACGAGATCGTGTCAAAACTCAAAATTTCAAAGTATTGACCTCAAATTTATTGCTACTGTACGTTAATTTTGTCTGCCCGTAAAAAATGTGTTTCAGGCAAACAAATTTATAGTGTGGTTGCAATAAAATTGAATTGGATAGCCAATGTTATAATTTTGTGTTTGAGCACTATTTCGACCCAAGTTGCTATGTGAAAACCGTGCCTAGGCATTTGTTTGCAATTTCATATTTCTTATGACCCTATAGCCAGGTGAAAAGTTAGAACCGGGTGCTGAATGTTCGTCTGCTTCTTGATGAAATACTACCATTTGATACAAATGTATCAGAATTGGTTCTGATGAGAGGCCGACTGAGTCAGCATCTATGCGGAATGTTTGCAATTTAATGGGTCATCCGAAACAACCGTGATTACACCTTATTACACCTTTAACGCATAGTAACTAAGCGTCAGATCCGAGATCAAAGCTGCTTACCTCACATAGTTTTTTGTACCATCAAAAGTAAAAACTTATTTTAAATCTTGAATCAGCAGACGACAATATTTGAAGCAGATGACAACTTTATAGACAGTTGGAGGGTTCATTCACAGTTACAGTCGTATTGGTCTTTTGCACACGGGCGTGCATGAGGTTTTAGACGTTGTTTAGACAACGTATGTACGTTGTCTATCAGATATATACTCGTATATTAGATTTATACAGACCAAATTCTGCACTGTGATTGGTGGATATGAGGGGTGCGTGGTCTAATATACGAGTATACATTTATAGACAACGTTTATACGTTGTCTAAAAAAAAAATTGAAACTCGTGCACGCCCGTGCGCAAAAACCGATACGACTGTAACTGTGAATGAGTCCTCAAATTGTGTACAAAGTTGTCGTTTGCTTCAAATGTTGTCATTTGCTGATTCAAGATTTGAAATTTGAGTTTTCACTTTTGACTGTACACTAACTATGTGAGGCAAACAGCCTCGATCTTGGATCTAACGCTTAGTTACTCGGCGTTAGAGGTGTAATCAAGGTTGTTTTGGATGACCCATGAAATTGCAAACAATCCGCATAGATGATGACTCATTTGGCGTCTCATCAGAACCCATTCTGATACACGTATATCAAAGGTAGTATTTCACCAAGAAGCAGACGAATAGTTAGTACCCAGTTCTAGCTTTCCACCTGACTGTCGGGTCAAAAGAAGTACAAACCTGAGTGCTGAAAGTCTAAATCTTTCTCAATCTCAAAATTACAGCATTGGCCATCTCACTCAGTCAACTACACTATAATTCGTTTGTCTGAAAGAACAGTCCATGTTTTTCACAGGCAGTCAAATTTAAAGTACAGTAGCAACAAAATTGAGGTCAATACTTGAAATTGAAATTTTGAGTTTTAGAACGATCAAGACTCGAGTCACTTTGTGAAAGCTGTACCTGTGCCCAATAATACACAAAATAATACCCGAAAAATAAACACTGATCTGGATCGGCACTGTTGGCAATGTCAAAGATGACATTTTTGAAGGGTTTGACTTAGCTAACTTATTTCTTAAAACGTTTAATTACCATCGTTTGGCAGCTGCTATATCCTAGAGTTCAATTGCTTTCTAAATTCAGCAAATGACGGGTCTCTCTAGTCATACAAATTGCCGACGTCGGGCAACCACGATGTCTTTACAGGTAGAAATACTTGTGTTTCTCAAGGTTTCAGAAAGCATGGTTTGTTTATGCATTATTCTCGTGATTTGCGGAATTCTCAACTTTTGCAAAACGCACGGTATGAACAAAACTGAAGGAAAGTTAGTTATTATCTTCTACAAGCTACTGGTTACCCTATTTCGTGCAGTTTAGAGCCTAATAATCAGATCACGTTGTAATGTGACTGTGATAAGCTAAAAGAAGCCTAACGACATTTTTAACAATGTAAACATAACCTGGAAAAGTGGCACTGACCACCAAGATATTGTATTTGCATTTTCCTCGACGTTTGTTTTGTACAATTGGACCATAGCAACGCTATTTAATTCTATCATAAAATACAGAAATCGGTTTTTTACGTGGAACCTAAGCAAATTCAGACTACGTAGCCTAAGTAAGATATATCACTCGTGCACGTGTTTATTAGATATATACTTTCGCTAACGCTATGGTATATATCTATTATACACTGACACTCGTGGTCTATCCATTACACCTACCTAAATGAGGTAGTTCACTACAAACTCGAGTGTCAAGTAGGTCAAGAGGAGTTCCTCCAATCAGAAATCGTTGTCTAATTCCGGCCATGCTTTTTGGGATAAAACGTTTTCTCCGATTGAATAAAACGTGGTTTAGACACGAGTTCCTCATGCCGAAGGGTAGAGTCGCTACTAAAGTGACTTCATTTTGACATTTGAACTCGACTCTTCTAAATCCTCTTTTTTTCACAGAGGGGTGCCCTTCGATTCGTTACTATTGTCTTATAGTCCGACAAACGAAATATGATAGTGACGTCCATTTGTCAAAAACTTTTAAATAGAAGAGGTATTTTTCGAATTTGCTATTAGTAAAGGAATCCATACACTTATTTGCTTTTCTATGTGTGTGTCAGTCGCAGTTTGTGTCGCAGTGGTAACTGCACACAGCTTTCACGCAGGCGGCCCGGGTTCAAGACAGACATGGATCATTATCATTTTACGAAATGTATGGTAGTTCTTGCATTTGTGATAGTGGTTCTTCTAATTATTTGAGATGGTCCCTTTGTGTTGGCCATATTGCTTTCGTATATGTGTTTTGAGCAGATCCCTGTGGCAGTCTTAATCTCACGCCCAAAGTATTCTTCTTAAATTGTCTCATTTCTCAGATTTGTCATTGTTTAACAGCTGTAATAAGTTTCTATCAAAATCTAGAGGACTAAACGTCCTGAAGAAGAACTTTTCTTATTCGTGAAGTTGCTTAATCGATGAGTGTTCTACCCATTACTTTGGGATTAGAGACTCGCTCTTTTCCGCCAAATCGCAAAGCAGACGGAACGGAACGCTCTGGCAAGGAAATCATTTTATTTTCGGACAGTAAAGGTAGATATTTGCAACCATGGCAAGAGCCACATTGGAACATTGAATTTTTTTTGCAGATCAGGTTGTCGTTTGTTCGAAGGCTATCACTGTTTAGCCAATAATATTAAGCAGTTCGAAAGGCAAGATGATATACATATGTTTGTTTGGTTTGGCACTTGTGACTTCACGCGCAAAGTAGGTTCACTAATAGAATTAAGACACAGAAACTTAGAAGAATGCTTTTACTACGTGTCTCAGCAGATTAATATATTTGTTTATTCTATTGTCTCAGTTTCCAAACATTAAACTATTTTTTTGGAAATCCCACCATATTCTAAAGTCAAATGGTATCAATCCAAGCATTTGGAACTGAATGTCAGTTTTCGAGGAAGACTTGGAATTGAATAGATGCATTTCGGTCGCCAATGAATTCATTAGGGAGAAGAGTGATACTTTCAGTGTAGCTTCCCCACGATTTAGGCTCGACTTATTGCACTCGGGGAAAGCTGCTGGAAAGGAGATTAGACGCGCTATCAGCTTCAGGCATTTGTGATGGCATTCATCCAGATGAGTTGCTGTCAAGGGTGTGGTTGAAGCGCATAGTGAAAAGTAGTTTCTGCATCCATGGTGCGGCCTTGGCGAAACGGCAATAGTCTGCAGTATAAGTATTTGTAGTAATTTGACTGTCTCGTTATTTAGTGTTTGTTTTCTTCTTTGCTATGGTTGATACCATATTGCAGTAGTAATATTTTTATAGTGTACTATAGGTCCACATTTGTTTTTATGTCAACCATGGCGGATGATAAGGTAGCAAAATAAGAAGATGACTTGGCAGTGCTTAGAGAATTACTTGGTGAATTGCAGTTGAAGTCTGAGACAACGGAGAAGGAATTGCAGTTGGCTAAATCTACATTAGCTGCAGCTTCAAGGGATACAAATACAATATATATTAACAGAGACAGAAAATTGCCCAAATTTTCAGGGATTAGGTCCCGAAATGACGATTTGTCAATTGATAATTGGATCGAGGATGCTTCGTATAACTTGAGGACCATTCCTTCTTCGGAAGCTCAGATAGAATTTCATTTCGATCACTTTCAAGGGCAGGCTGGGGATGAGCTTAGAGTGTTACCAGAATCAGAGCGTAGGCCTCCGAGTGCCTTTTTTCTCCGACTGCGCACTATTTTTCAGGATGAGGATACTATTGCCCAAATCTAACAATCATTTTCCCAAAGGTCACAGGGAAAAGAGGAGTCACTGCAACAGTACTCCTTGGCCCTTATGAAAATTGTAGATATGCTTGGCAAGAAGCAGAAAGAGATGATTGGCAATCGGGAGATGATGCTCAAAGAGAGATTTATTGATGGTGTGTTGGACAAACAGTTGAAGCGGGAGATGAGGTGGTTCTCAATGGACCATCCTGATACCTCATTTCAGGATTTTCGCACTGTGGTGATGAGGTGGTGCGAAGACGAAAAGAAAGTCCTTGGGTCCAATACACAGGATGTTGAGGTCAACGTGATAAAGCAAGACCGTGACAATGATGTTGCTGTTATGCTAAAAAGTCAGCAGGAGTTGCTAGTTAGACAACAACAACAGATAGATCTGCTCACAAAAATGATGGAACGCTCGGGTGCAGGCGGAGAGTCTCGGCAGCCGGCGGCAGAGGCCAGAGGGTGGGGCAATGACTTTAGGAGGCCCAGTAGAGGACGAGGTGGTATGTCACGTTTTGGCTCAACTCGTTCCTGTTTTAGATGTGGTGGCACTGATCATTTAATTAGAGACTGCCCTCAGCCCAAGCCTGCAGTCGACAGTGTGTGGCGGGGTCACATAATCCGTCTTTAAACTAGTAACTTCTGCTGTTGAGAGTCGCACAGCAGATGTTACTAGCATAGACTCAACCAGTAAGGTCAGCAAAGAAACAATATTGAAGCGAGCAGTTTCAGACTGTCCGGAACTTGAAGTATTGATGGAAGGAATTCCTATCACATGTTTGATTGATACAGACAGTCAAATAAGTACCATCACAGAGTCTTTCTTTAAGCGTTTGTCCGATCATCAATTGTTGGATGTGGCAAAGTGGATTAAGGTCACTGGGGCAAACAACTTGGAGGTTCCCTGTCTGGGGTATACTGAAGTCACGATCTCAATTTCGGGTATGCTTTTGGAAGATATTGGAGTTTTGGTTGTAAAAGATCCTTCTGATCATCTTGCTTCAGAGAGGAAGGCTCGTGTGCCTGGGTTATTGGGGAGCAATGTTTTTAAACTGATGAAAGATTTGAGTTGTCAATCTGGTTCATCTCGGTTGTGTGATGAGAAAATTTCTCATATCATTTCTCTGTATGAGACATCTATTGCTCCCAGTACTAGTCCCAGAACTACTAGCTTTGTTCGAGTTGCTGGATCGGGTCCTGTAAAAGTGCCAGCTTCTTCAATGGTTGTTGTACCTGGGACTACTAGGTTAGATTCTGATGGTAAACCTTACTCGGTTGCAGTTCAAGCGATAGCAGGTGTGAATGGTTCGTTGCCCCGTAATGTTGTTGTTGTAGATACATATGCAGAGGTCGTTAATGGGAGAGTGCCTGTCCGAGTTGTAAATCTTGGCCCCGAGGACATTTGGCTGGAGCCTAGATCGAGGCTTGGTGTTGTTCAATTTGTAGACCTTTTACAGGAAGACTTTGCTGGTCAACATTGTGAAGTTGAGGCTCGTAACTCCGAAATAGTTGTCACCTTGGAAAGAATGGAAGTTCAGTCTGTAGATGTTTCAATTTCTAATCTAGATGAACTGCCCTTTAAAGTTGATGTTGATAAGAGAAGTTTGTCTAGCGAGGAGGAGAAGAAGGTGGCTGGGTTTTTTCTGAAGTACAGAGAACTCTTTGTGGAGTCAGATGATGACTTGGGGTTTACAGACTTAGTGTCACATAATATCCCTACCGTAGATGATGTGCCTGTCAAGGTCCCTCATAGGAGAATTCCCCCCAACCTCATGCCAGAGGTTAGGGGCTTGGTCAATAAAATGTTGCGTCAAAAGGTCATTAAACCTAGCACGAGTCCTTATTCAGCTCCGGTCGTTCTGGTCAGAAAAAAAGATAAATCCCTCCGTCTTTGTGTTGACTATCGCTTGTTAAATGCAAAAACGATCAAGGATGCTTATCCACTGCCCCGGATAGAGGAAGCACTTGATGCATTGCATGGGTCGAAGTATTTTTCTTCCATTGACCTTGCACAGGGGTTTTACCAAGTTGGCATCTCTGAAACGGATAGGCATAAATCTGCTTTTCGCGTTGGGTGTGGTGGATTGTACGAGTATCTCCGTATGCCAATGGGCCTTTGCAACAGTCCTAGCACATTTCAGAGGCTGATGGAGGCTTGCCTTGCTGAGGCCAACTTTGATATCCTTCTCATTTTGGTGTTTTCGCCATCAGTGCATGAACATCTGCTGCGATTGGAATATATCTTCAGTCGTTTTCAAGCTCATGGTCTTCCCATGAAGTTGAGTAAATGCCACTTTTTCCAGCAGAAGGTTACTTTCTTAGGGCATCAGGTGTCATCAGAGAGCGTCGCAACAGACCCTGAGAAGACCAGGGTAATCAGAGATTGGCAAACCCCGCGGACAGTTTCCCAGCTCCGCAGTTTCTTGGGACTAGCGAGTTATTACAGGCGTTTTGTGCGTGGATTTTCCAAAATCGCTGCGCTCCCCTACATGATCTGCTCTCCGTAGATGGCAACACGAGGAAAGGAGGCAGTAAATGTAGGAAGCGTGGTTCGGTAAAGTGGAATGCCCATGATGCAAAGTTTCTACAGAAGTGGT
Source organism: Macoma nasuta (assembly GCA_032359355.1). NCBI lineage: Eukaryota > Metazoa > Mollusca > Bivalvia > Cardiida > Tellinidae > Macoma > Macoma nasuta. The sequence goes on along the minus strand of JAULCE010504385.1, from coordinate 8,795 downwards.
CTGCTGAATGCACTGCAGCATTTGATAATCTTAAGACTGCGTTGATAAGTGCATCGGTTTTAGGGTTTCTCAATTTCTCAGAGCCTTTTGTGGTTGAAACAGATGCTAGCTTTAAGGGTCTTGGTGCAGTCTTATCGCAGGATCAAGAGAATGGTCGGGTTGTCATCGCATACGCATCTAGATCTCTGCGTCCTGGAGAGAGGAAACTGGATAATTACAGTTCTATGAAACTTGAGATATTGGCTCTCAAGTGGGCTGTTTGTAAGAAATTCAGGGACTATCTATTGGGTAGCAAATTTGTCATCTACACTGACAACAGTCCGTTAAGTTACTTTCAATCTGCGAAACTGGATGCCAAGGAATCGCGTTGGGCAGCCCAGCTGGCACAGTTTGACTTTTCGATCAAATATCGTTCTGGCAGGTCTAATCGGAATGCAGATTCTTTAAGCAGAGGGTGTCCTGAAAGTTTACTAGAACACAGTCCTAGAAATGCAGGTCTTCAACGGGACGATAGCGTCATGGTAAATGCTACGGTGTCTGAATGGCTGGAAAAAGAAACAAAGGCAACAGCATTAGGATCGTCTTAAGGCAGGCAATTAGCTTTGAGGAGGGGAAGACTGCCAGGTTAGAGTCCATGGCATCGGCCATGGATACAGTCCCAACTTTTCCTTCCTTTGAGTCTGGTGACTTGAAGACCCAACAGGATATGGATCATCATATTGCTCAGGTGAAGACATGGCTGGATAAGGGTCATAAACCAACAGAACGTCAAGCAGGTTTGGAGTCTGTTGTAACTAGGAAGATCCTGAAGAAGTGGGACCGATTAGAGTTGATTGATGGGGTATTGTGGTATAATGGTAGGACATCTGATGGAGAGGATGTGAAGTTGCTTGTGACTCCTGAGAGTATGAAAGCTACAGTGTTGGAATCATTGCCCAATGCATGCGGCCATCAGGGGGTAGAGAGAACATTATCTTTAGTTAGGCGAAGGTGTTTTTGGGTTGGTTTGGATGCAGATGTGAGAAATTGGCTCAAGCACTGTGAGCGCTGCACAGTTTCAAAGCAGCCAGTTCCTAAAGTTAGGCCAAAAATTAAAAGCTTGTTAGCGTTCAAGCCCCTGGAGATCGTTGCTATGGACTTTACTCTACTTGAAAAGTCTACAGATGGTCGAGAGAATGTGCTGGTGCTTACAGATGTATTCACAAAGTTTACAGTTGCACTACCTACAAGGAATCAGAAAGCCATCACTGTGGCAAAGACATTGATACATGAGTGGTTCTACAGGTATGGAATTCCAAAGAGATTGCACAGCAATCAAGGTAGAAATTTCGAAGGCACAGTGGTTAAAGAACTTTGCACTCTATATTGTATCGAGAAGTCAAGAACTACTCCATATCACCCAGAAGGCAATGCACAGTGCGAACGCTTCAACCGTACCATGCATAATTTGTTGAAGAGCCTTCCACCTGAAAAGAAAGCACGATGGCCAGACCATTTACCAGAACTGTTCTATTGCTACAATGTAGCACAGCAGGCTGGTACTGGGTTCTCACCTTTCTACTTGATGTTTGGGAGAGAGCCGAATCTTCGGATAGACCTTATGTTAGGTCTTGTGGACTATTCAAACCCACCTTCGGATGAATGGGTCGAGTCCCATAGGCGTAAACTGGCTGATATTCGCAATTTGGCCAAGTTACATCTGGAAGAGGCTAGTGACAAAAGACTGCAGCGATACAATGACACTGCAAGTGACGAGTCCATAGCAGTTGGAGGCAGGGTATTGTTGCGCAGTCATCCTACAGGCCGCAACAAAATTCAAGATTTTTGGGATTCCACTCCATATCGTGTTGTTGCCAAACTCCAGGACAATGTGTATACTATTCAGTTATCTGACGGTTCAGGTCCTATCAAAAATGTATCCAGAAGGGAAATTCTGGATTTAAGTAGAACTTTAGACACTGCTGCTGCTCATGGCAATGACGTTAATGTCATTGATCCTGAGGACAGTATCGGTTCAAAACCGGGGTGTGGAACTGTGAAAGATGTTCGCCGAGATGAGATCTCCGACTCTGAAATGTCTGATATTGATTATGAGCTCACCTTCGAAGAAAGTGTGGGGACAATCCATGAAGGAAAGTCTCATGATAAAGGAGACTCGATCATAGAAGGTGATGAGGTAACGGAAAAAGCAGGGAAGAATGATGTTGGGAAGGTCATTCAGGATGATGACAGTAGAGTAAATGAAGGCACAGACGAAGTAGATGATCCTGGTTCAAAAAGTAGTTAGTTTGGACATAAGTTGGAGGTAGTCGAAGGAGGTGGCATTGGGGAAGTACAGAAGGAACCTTCATCTGATGGTTCTGGATTAGCATGTAAGGTAGATAGGGATTCTGGTGGAACGGTTAGGCGGTCAGCTAGGACTACAAAAGGGAAACACCCTAATCCACACCACTTGCCTAAGCCTGCAAACAGCAGTAGTCAGGGAGTCATTAGTAGTAGGGGCCCAGTTTCAGTAGCAAATGGTGACAATTTTGGTGAATTTGGTAAGGCTGTAGCTTTGCTAGGTGAAACGCTTGGAAAGACGTTGCTTAGTGGCTGGGCAGAGATGAAACAGTAGATTTAGTAATGCTCAGTGTTTATTGGCGTTGCATATGTTGTTGAGCAACGTAGGTGGGGACTGACCTCGTCACAACGCTCTTCAGCACTTGCAGTGTAATCCCAAGACTACTGATAAGCGGGATTCTAGTAGCATATTGTAGATTTAGTAATGCTCAGTGTTTATTATCGTTGCACATGTTGTGGAGCAACGTAGGTGGGGACTGACCTCGTCACAACGCTCTTCAGCATTTGCAGTGTAATCTCATAGACTTTATTCTTGTATTTGCATTGTTGCAAGGTTTTCTGTATTTTAAAAAAAAGTTTAGTATGTGTGTATTTGTATGTTGATATAGTGCTGTTAAACTATATAATTTTTTTTGTTTAAAAAAAACTAGTGCCTTTGTACTAGTAGTTATCACTTGCTTTGCTGGCTGGCAATGTAGGCAGGGACCGACTCTGTCACAGTTTCATCCAGTAACATTTATACAGTTACAGTCTTGTTGTCAGGATAATTTTACTTCTTTAGGCAGGTTAAGTTAGATTGGTATTTAGCAATTCAATAATATTGTAGGTATTGCATTTCATTGAATAGTGATATTAGTTGTTTTATGGATGTCAAATTTGATGTCAAGTATAAAGAGTTGGCACTCAGCGATAAATTGGTAATGGGATAGTATTTTGTTTCCTCGGGCTGTCAGTCGTATAGATTACAGGGTGCTACCAAGTCTGGATAAAATTCCAAAAGTAATTCTCTTTGAAACCAAACTGTAGGAAGCACTTTCCAGTCACCTTTTGGAGTACAAATGTTCATAATTATTTTTCAACAAAAAAAACTCACGCCATTATTCAGGTTTAAGGTTAAATGACAAGGTACAATTCAAATAAAATTGCACAGACCGTGGAGTACGTTGTAGACATTAAGTATCGAACTGTTTTATGTCTGTACGTGCAAGTGGTTGTTTTACAAAGTATAGTATGCTTTGATTATTAACACGGCCAGTTGTTGGACTGTGTTTCCGTTTAAGGCTAGTCAAAATTACCTCATGATATGATTAATTATATATCTGAATAGGTTTGTGTTTTATGAATGAAATGTTAATCTTTGTGTACCATATTCACGGGTACGCTATACTACTTCTAGTTGTCAGTCCTTTTATAACTGATGCAATGTACCGGTGACAATGGGGCTTGGGGTGCATCTTTGCTCTTTGTGAAAGACTGATTTTAATGTGAAACTATCATTTCTATGTTTGTCAAGCGGTTACCTCAGCAGATGACTAGCCATTCCTGGTGAGAGTGGGAATGTGTGTATGAGCAGGTTCATGTCAAGATGAAACATTGAGAAATCTGTTTTGAGTTACTATTCAATTTTTTAAAAAAAAATCATATTAGAAGGCAGTACCTTTAAATTGAATTGAACAGGGTACAATAGGTAGTGTACACCCGAACTAAAAACGCATCTGGATTTTGCAGAAAGCTTCTGTTTCTAATTACATTATAGAACTCGAGGAAAGTTTCTGAGGGCATACACTTAAGCAGTGTGTAATAGTGGTTCTTCTAATTATTTGAGATGGTCCCTTTGTGTTGGCCATATTGCTTTCGTATATGTGTTTTGAGCAGATCCCTGTGGCAGTCTTAATCTCACGCCCAAAGTATTCTTCTTAAATTGTCTCATTTCTCAGATTTGTCATTGTTTAACAGCTGTAATAAGTTTCTATCAAAATCTAGAGGACTAAACGTCCTGAAGAAGAACTTTTCTTATTCGCGAAGTTGTTTAATCGCTGAGGGCTCTACCCATTACTTTGGGATTAGAGACTCGCTCTTTTCCGCCAAACCGCAAAGCAGACGGGACGGAACGCTCTGGCAAAGGAAAGATTTTTTTTCAGTCTCTCAGTATGTGATCATCCCTGATCAGTGATCAGTCGTATACATCAACCGTTCTTACATAGGACGGTTTAATGTATGAATAAAGTTTCGTACTACCAACGGGTCTTGTTGTGAACCAAGTGGGTTTCCCCGTCACATCAAAATGTAAGTTTATCAGATCAATAGGATCTTTGGAGTTTATATGTATACATGCAAATACATGTATTGCATGATCTACTAAGCCATGTACTAAAACTATCCAATTCAAGCCCCAGGCCTACAGTGCTTTTCAGCACTTTGATTTTTCCCACGTCAGCAGATATCCTTTAAGGCGCACCCGAGAATTGACGTCAAAATTGTTTACCAGTACACCGTGTTCCAAGTCCCGGTTTATTCGGCAAAAAAAAGCAATAATTCACGGTGTAAAGTCATACAACTTTCTTTCAATTCTTCCTTATGACGTGGATAACATTTTACATGTGTACTTGTGAAAAATCCAAAGTGAAGTGTTTAAGCGACACTATTTAACATGGGGCTCCCCACGGGGAATATGAATATGTACACGGCTGCTGCCGTACATCAATTAACGTTCCGGGTGGATTGATCAATCATATTAGAGGATTTTTCTTTGCAGTATAATAAGTATCTGCATACCAGTACAATACATGTGTATACCATATATATCGTCGGTTTGTTTAATAAAAGCACACAAGTGCCATTTTACTCACGTCGTATGTGCCATATTGAAGAAGGCTGGTATGAGGTGTTTTACCAACATAAACCCATTTTTCTAAAACAAAGTAAACGTTGCATTTACGTTGGTTTGAAAGAAAACGTCTTATAACTTTGATAAGTTTCTTTGATAACTATGATCTTTGATAAAACAGCTTCCAAACTAAATGTCAAGATTGATTCAACCATAGAAAAAGTGATGTTCCATTTTCCACAATACAAGGGCCAAAAGGCGCTTAGGTTGAGTTAAAGGTTTATATCCCGTAAACTTCATTTTTGCAAAATCGCACTTAATATATTGTTTGAAGTGAAAGTTTCACACGCGGAGCCAACTGTCTGATACAATTGATCTCAGTAAAGGTTTTCTACCACATCTGTGTGATAAAGTGACAAGACGAGATCGTAGAGTTACTCGCGAACGTCTCAACTACATGTACATGCTAAGAATTCGTTTGTTGCTTGCACAATATTACAACAAAAATAGTGTATCTTATCTAGTAACGATAACACTTTGAAAGAGGTGAGAAACAAATCTGGAATTGGGTGACATGTTAAGGACACATATAGTCTATTAATTGGTAATTATACGGTAATTACCTATGTTGCTAATGGTCTACCACTTATTTCAAGCCAATAATTGCAACTCAGATTTTCATTTATATTATCGACTCCCGACAATGGTTATTTATGTTACGTTGAGAACACGTCTATGCAATTAACACATTTAAATGTACATCTTAAATCACCATTTGTTTACATTTTAAGGTAACATAACGCACACCTTATAACGAATAAGCTAAATTTACTCAATATGCTTGTATCATTGAATGTAAATGACTTTGATTATATAGTTTTCATTCGTCTTGGCAATACTTGTTCATACCATAACTATAAAAATATAAGAAAAAATCGGTAATCGATCTTAATTGAATATGAGTAGATTTCCAAAACGCTGCATGAATCCGGATAGTCAAATCACTACAGAAAGTTATCCTGAGGTGCATCCATTATTGTGTTGGAGATTAATTTTTCGTTTTCCACTATGCTTTCAAAGCCATTGGAAATGAGTGTTTTCCTTTCTGATAGATATATGGTCTATTCATTATATACTTTAAATGTGAATGATATTAACGTAGCATATAGAGTCGAGAGTTAAGGTAAGGCAATTTCATAGCCTGTACAAATAGCCCCATGGCACTCTGATAAACAATAGTCTGTATCCCCCCACACACCTCGGAGCCAGCAGGAAACAAAACGAAAAACACTTGACATAAAGCGTCTGACGCTGATTGGTTTGATTATTCCAGTTTTCTTTGTGACACTAATTTTACAATGAAAATTCTTTTATGAGGAATTCATGTTATAAGATATTTTGGTACAATTATCATTACATTGCTATTGAGTGGTTTTAAAAGATGCTTTGGTACGGCAAAATGTCTGATTCTTCAATATCTTAGAATCTAAACAGAAACATCATAATGTCAAAGTGTTTGTTCACTTATCTAAACATATATTTTCTTAGAATACTTCTCTTCATTTTTTTTGTTCTTTGGAGCTATCAATTGGTAGCCCGTTTATTTACATCATAAATTCAACAATCAAACCAATACACTTTTCTTCAAATTGTACCACATTCTGAAAGTTTGTAATCCCGATGAAGAATTATGCAATTATTTACAGTCAACCTTCGTTATGCCGAAATTGACGGGTCTATTTTTGTTAGTTCAAATACCCGAAATTCGAATTTAAATCAATTTTAGGGTTATTCGAAGCTAGTCAAAACAGTGCATCAATCTACGAAACGTATCCACAAAACAAAAACGGATGTTATGCATTTAGAATTTAGTTGCGGGTTAATCATGAGTTCTAGTGACACGAGTTAGGGGTAACGAGGTTTTACTGTAGTACATGATCACGCCTGATCTTCGATAATTATTATTTACCAGCTTCCGGCAAATTATACCCGTAGAAACAGATGTCAGCTGCTGAATAACCCATAGCTAGTTCATAATATTGAAAAAATATGCGTTCTTTAACTTGTGTATGCATACTATTTCAGCATTATCCATCAGAAAAGCACCCGACGAAAAGGAAGAATATCTAGACAAAAGGAAAATGACATTACTAGTCTTGAAAATATAATAGGAAATGGTGCATGACGAGCAAAGGCTCCATTTCCCACAATTTCGTCAAAAGTGGCAAACATTTTGATCATGACCAAACGTCGGGTGAAAGACCCCTAAGATGCGGCGACTCGTATGTGTGGGTATTCACTGTTTGAAATGTCTTTACCCTTAGTCTGCTATTCGCGACCACGATAATAATTCAAACATATTTGACTCAAATCAGACGCCGAGTAAGTACTCGGCGTCTGATCTGAATCCAAGCTGTTTGACACTCAGACAAAACGTTAAGTAAATTTGAGAAAAAATCGAACGATGTTTAAAAATTGAAGCAAACGATAATTTGAGTCAGACGACATTTTCGTAGCAGGCTTAGGGTTAAGATTGGATTTGTGTACATAAAATTAGCACTCAAATATTATGTTGAGTATGAAATGTTCACCAAATTATTGAAGGTAAACATACACGTCTGCCTGGGTTAGAGATAAACCTGTTGACTGGCCCGTTGTGTTCAGATATACTTGATAATGCCAAGATATCTAACAAGAAACACCAGGTACACCATTACATGAATTCCAATCGCCAAGAGCCGTCTGTTCAATAAGTACGACCCGCTGATTGCTTGAACTTAATATGCAAGTTTCTTTGCTGATCAGTCCGTTGCGATCAGATAAGACTTATGCATATACAGATGAACCCCGAGTATTCAACATGCTTTGGGCCAGCAATTAATTTCGAATAATACATGGGTTCGAATCATACAAATCGTCCATTAAAATGCCTATTGTTGAAATCAGTGAGATGATCGCTTGTTTATGCGTTGTCCCTACAACCAGTTAAAAGCGAATCCGGATTGAACCCCTTCTTCCATAGAAGCGCCTCTGTTACTGATGGCTATTGAAAGCATAGTAGAAATATTGAAATTGCACCATTTCTTATTTTTTTAAAACAATTCAAAGATGTTGTTTCTTTTGCGCAGATTTTCATCTGATTCTTTCCTTGTGGATATGTCTAAAAAAATGAGGAGGAAATGCCCCCAGCTTACTTTGAGTTTGCCATTGTTTTCAACTAAGAGGGATAGGGTTAACAGGGACTCGACTGGACACGCAGTTTAAAACCAGATTGGGATAGAAAAAGGTTGGTAAATTCTTTGTTTAACTGTGTTTTGTTTAAAAAAGTACATTTCTCTTGGTATTGCTTATCTTTTGAAAGTAACAAAAGCTCATTAACACAAAAGTCACAAGCATTTAGTGAGCATATAATTTCTATTCTTTAAACGTTTGAAACAGTGCAGATTTCAATCAGTTGTCTTGTTAAAAATATTGTGTCTGTTCACGACATTAACTCTTTCCTCAACAAGCTATGTTTAGACTAATCTACGAGAATTTGGTGAAAAATATGAAAACCTAGGCCAATAAAAATGCGTTTTTTAGATTGTGTTGAACTGACTTTAGGAAATGCAGCATTTGTTCGTTA
>JAULCE010503274.1:0-16627 GCA_032359355.1 Macoma nasuta | reverse complement strand
CTTAAGCCGGTGCTAGGGGGCGTGAGTAGTGTTGCATCTGTAAGTACTACTCATGAACAGACTCAATAAAACCGAGTTTGTAATTTTCTCTATATGAATTGACTTTCGTGCTTTTGAAGCATCTCCCGTTTACAGAATTGATAAATATCCGTACTATGCTTATTATGCATTTGCTTGACTTGGTGGTAAAGTATCTGACTTAAAATACATAAATCGCCTAACGCATGTGTTTGCTGTATCATACATAGTTACACTATGAGTATTGCTGATTAAGAAATTTTGTTTCTGAAATATATGTTCTCCATTAACCTTTGTCAGATATACAAAAAACGATTACGAAACTGATGCTAGGAATTTCATATTATGCAGTACTGGAAATATCAAGTTCAACTTAAAAGCTAGTCAATAAAGATCCTGTTAAACCCTTTTCTCTCTAGAAACGCCATTAAGCGCCTCTGGTGTGACTGGTGGCTTTCGAAAAAATGTAAGAAATGGAGAACTTGCTCGTAAAGAGCAATTGCTTTATTTTCTTTAATGATTTCGATATAATTTAAAAAGGACATTTTTCTTTTGCGCCTAGATTTCCACATTTTTCATCAAATTGTAGAATAGTTAGAAAAACTTATAGAGAAAAGAGATAATATGGTACACTTTTTGCAAAAATGTCGAAAACTGATAAACTTTTCGACATTTACTCACACTGTTTTCCTGAAAACGCATTTGCATTTGCCTATCTTTGACATTGAAGTAAAAAAAATACGATTAAACTTTACTAATATTTGGCACATATAGACTTTCCCACCTATCCGGTGTCAGATTAATCTTGAAAATCTAGAAACGTTCCGGCCTTGTTAAAATATATTCTATAGCATTACATTTCCTATTGACAGCTACGGTGAGTGTATATAAAAATGTTACAGCCAATGAACGTCACATTATTGCGAATTATTCATCATTCAAATTGTTTAGGTAATTCATGTTTATTAAACATAATGTTCTATTCGTTGATGTTACGCTTCTTTTAGCATGTCACAATGTTAACATAGTTTTGCCTGCATTCGACTCCTATAATTGCTTTTTGATATTATTTCACAATAATGATTGAATACATACATAGCCTATACTTCTATATATAAAGGCTATATGCGAATATATAAGTAACGTACGTTTTCCCAGTTCAAGGGGTATATTATAGTAATAAATCCATAATCATGAATATACTTTGATAAAGATTGGTGGTACAAGACTACTGATATTCTTAATTTAGAAAACAATATGCATATGCCATGTCCATGGTGTGACAATATTATCAAACATCTTCGAACCAGAAAATTCATACTCCTGACTCTTCTGGGTCGACGACGTTTTATAAATTTGCAAAACCATATATTAGCATTAACCCTTTCACCGCAATAGGAGACCATAATCGACACTGCTGCAACAAAGTGAAGTCTTAGATCAGCCACCGCCCCAGAAGGCAACGTCTAATCAGGGACTTTACTTTTTTGCAAAAACAATTACTCCTAATATTAGGGTTTATTAGCTAAAAATTTAAAAGTTGGCGGGGAAAGGGTTAAGCTCCTTGGTAGATATCCCACAATGGGTGTGTGTTTGAAGATGTGGTATCCATCCTAATATCAGCTACATTAATTTTGTTTAACGAAATGGAGAGCTTATCTCACATCCCGTTATTTATTACGGTTTCGTTGCACACCGTGTAAACACATTCTAACAGCCAATATTCCGAACTGATAACTGACTAGTGCTAAAACTGTATGCCAGTAGTCAGTATCAAAATACATTTAATGTCTTCAATTCCAATCAAATGTTAGCATGATCAAACGCATTTATTTCAATATGGCCATGGTTTAGGTCTACATTGCTCCAAGCATATTGGGAATGAAAACTGCAATCTTCTATTCAATACATTATCTCATCATATCAATCTTATTCTAGAGCTAATTCGTGAATTACAAGTTAACCCCATCCAATATTAACTCACAGAAACAGAGGAAATAAAGTTGTAATTATCGTTTAACAGAAGCATAATACTAACTTTAAGGTTCTTCTTTAAGCATTTAAATGCAAATGGTATGTCTTTGCAAAGCAATAAATAAAACGAACGGTTTCAATGATTAAGTACCGCATCCTTTTGATTTAAACTATCCCTTGTGTTTTTGTATTGTATTTGTTTTTAATCTTCTGACTTCTGAAATTGAATCCGACTCCGAGTCACCCTTTTGGTTTGAAAAATTGACACTCTGTCACTTAACGGCGGTTTACCGAATCTCGCCAATCCGACACACGTAGTAATTAAATACTTTAACAATCAATTATCAATATGTGTTATACAATTTGCGAATTGTTTGAAGTACATTAGTATTTATATGGAAATGGTTTGCGTAAAGTACTGAAGCTAATTAAAATGAAGGATTAACCGGTTTCGGTCCGGTTCCCTCTAGTTTGGTTGCGTTTAGATGCTGTGTAGAACCCGGTTCAAAACTCTCAGAAACCAAATGAAGCACTATATAAAGTGCATCATGCGGATTTTGATAGGTTTACAATATCCACCGAAAACAGTTATACTGACACTAATCGCCTCCGATTCGGTTTCGGTTCAGTATGGTTTCGGTTTGAGTTTAATAAGTTTCAGTACTATTCCTCTCTCTGTATCTGTTTCCCTCGAGTATTATGATGACGTAGGACGGAGTGTTCTACGAACTCACTAAGCATTTACTTATCTGAGATACTATTTTGACAAGATAAATGATGTCAGCGTCTTTGATTCGACGAACTAATTATAATCTCATTTCATGTGGAAGCATCGAGTTTCAGTCTTTCCCTTATGCCAATGCAGTGCTTGCCCTGATATTGATCTAAAAAATCATTGACCCTATGCCTGAGTTGCCAATTAAGTGGAAATTCTGCTTTCGATGCAAGCAATCACGGGTGAAACAAGTCCACTTAGCGAATGATACTAAACAGATCTTGCGGTCACTCTCCGATCAAGAATGTATCAAGGAGACAGCTTTAAGCATTGCCATCATATAGACCGGTAACAACCATTGTTGTAGGAAATAGCCTACACGTTAATCATAATAAGGTAACAGGCTACATCTAGTACACTATTCATGTTGTGAAAAATTAAGTACTTTATTTGCAAATAGTTTGGATTCAAATGAGACGTGAGTTCACTCGGTGTCTCATCTTCTTTAAAACTGATTATTTGGTTACATTTTTACATATATATAGATTGAACATATCTGCTAAGGAGATTGCTTGAGCTAAAACTTGATGCAGACGATTTTTGCGGCGCGCGCTAAAGCTTAAAGCAATTAAGTATCTGAACTGCGAATGACCTAAGATTTCGTATTCTGTCTTCAGACTTACATGATTACTCTTGTTGCAATTAGTTTTGTCTCATGAAATGTTCATGTAATAACATTGTACAACTAGTGTACTTCATGGTGTGCTGTTAAAACATCATAGTGCATACATCAACGATATTAAACTAGTCTGATTGAATAAGTAACTTAGAACGGCGTTCAAATATGTTTTCACTATAAAGTTGTTTTATATAATGTTACTAGTATCCACTCTGCATGTACTGCATTCTTGTGTAACCTCGAGACTATTTGCAAGGCGGTCAAGTTTCGCCATCCGACACAGACATCAATATAGCTACAAGTATTGCTGGTTAATTATTTAAATGACTGTTGTCACTCAATTAACAAAATGAAGCGTTTGTTTTATACTTCGTTTGTAAATCGATTGCAACACATCGGAAAAACTGTAAAGCATACATGTGCTACCAATCACACTGTGCATCAGACATATCAGATGTTTAATTGCTCTTGATTTATAACGGCTATAAAATCAAAGTAGATATCACATTGTAATGACTGCAAGCATATACGAGCTACTGATCACGGTGCATATAAGACGTATCAGATGTTTTATTGCTCTTGATTTATAAAACTATATTTGTCTATAAAACAAAAATAGGTATCTCATTCGCCTGCTGCGAAAATTGTCGTCTGCTGAAAACGTCGCCTGCTTCATTATTAAATATCGTCCGATTTTCTTAACATTTAGTGAATTGATTGAGTGTCAAACAGCTTGGAACCAGATCAGACGCCGAGTTACTCGGCGTATGATCTGGATCCAAGCTGTTTGAATATTCACCTTAGTCGCGACTAGCAGGCTAAGGGTTAATGTTTCACCATCTGCTATTTGTAAATGTTTTTCCCTATCGTCAATCGTTGCATGGCTTCCGATTGTTAGAATCGTCTTGCAAAGGCCATTCGAACGAGTGGGCACCCTTAAGGGTTTGGTTCACAAGTAACCAAGTGCCAGATTATACGCAGTAACTAGGCAATCAACTTGCTATAAGTTTGATTTACTTTGACATAACCAGAAGTTCTGCTTCGCTGTTTTCGACGTATTGAATTTCAACGTTGAATATATAAACCAAGATCTAGCGGATATTTTAAGTGATCTTGTATTTTAGATATATAAACACATCTAAACGTAGCTCGTTTGTAAAGACCAAATCTTAAATAAAGTCAAACCTCGTTATATCTGTTCAAAGTATACGAGTATAAGTTCGATATCAACCCAACATGGTTACTTTACAAAACAAATATTGGTAGTAAACAGTCTATGGCTCAAAACTGTTGTTTACGTTTCTTCTACAACACTAGACGGACAAAACTTGTTTAAATATGAGAGAGAATTAAATTATTTTAAAATTTTGCAAATCTGACACATTTCGTGGTTTGTATTAACTCGTTCACCGCCGTAGCCGCCTTAATGCGCCATTGAAAATAGTGCAGTCCAAGATCTGACGCCGCCTTATAAGGCGGCGTCTAATCTGGGACTTCACTATTTTGCAACAAATTTTAGTCCCGGGTTAACAGTTTTGGAATATACAACAAATATTTAATCGTTTTTGTGATTTATTTCGTTAAAACATTTTGTCTTAAAGTAGTCCCAATCGACAATTTTAAACTTGGCGCCGAAAGAGTTAATCGCGACCTTTTGGAAAGACCGACATCAAACACTACCATCATCCCTCATTTAAAATCAATAAGAATCAATGTATCACAAATGAGCAATCAACATCTACATGTGTTGTTATAATCTTTACCCCATTTATATTAAAGTGCGATCGGTCAGATATATCAGAGAATATGGTTTCATCAATTTAACTTCGAATTGGGTTATGAAATCACTACCCTTGTCAAATTGCTTGCCACACATATACGGAGGTATATATACAACATAAAAACGATCTCGCTTTTAAGGTAGATGCATGGATATGTTACCAAAATGAACCACATTTTTCCGGACGTTCATCATACATCAAAGTTTATAAAACATTATTTTCATACCAACTTTACACTCTTGACCATATTATGAATTATTATGAACTATTTTATTAAATAGAAACAAAAGAGAGATGGGGAAAGTCGCCAATAACTGTAAGTGTCATTTCAGTCTGTTACAGAGATTGTTTGCACACACTGCTTTTAGAATATTCGCGTGGCATTAGAATAAGCCATTTTTCCGAAACTAAGATGCGATATATAATAGTGTCTTTACATTCTAATCCCCTCACTGCTTACCCCGAAATATAAAGTCATATGTAAACAGCTTAGATCCGGATGAGACGCAGGGTAAATAGGCGTCTCATCCGGGTCGAATCTGTTTGACACTCGGCCAATATGTTTGCCAAACAAAAGTTAATATGTGAAGTTTGAAAATGAAGCAGGCGAAATACTGCACATGCGCATAATTGCGTCTGGCAGTGAAGAGGTAAAGGAAATGCTTGTGACGTTTCTAAGATCATATATTATCTAAATTATTATGATTTGAAAAAGTTGCTGATTTTTAAATTCTATTGGACATGACAAATCCATGCAATGACCCTCTTAAAGACCTATTTCTGAATGTTCCGCCTAAATCTTAGCATCGTATCACCAAATTTTATAAAATGTAAAATAGTAATGAGAAAGCCAGCATGGTCAAATCAGAATATAGCATTATAAACTGTTTGTAATGAGCAAATGCTTAATTTCCCATAAGATTTTCAAAACTATGGAAAAAGTGGAATTTTCCGTTATTCTGTATATGCTTTCTTTATTTTAGATGCTGGCAATGTGACAGTATATGACTAAATGGGTGTACAAAAGCTGTAACTGCCACATTACGAAAATCAAACTTACGGAGTACCTTGATATATTGTAGATACAGGACGAACTCACTTAAAGTGCAAGCGCAGCACCTTGTATTCAAGACTGATTGACAATCTTGTTAAACCTTGAAATGCTGCCATAAATGGCGTTTGCTTATACTCTCTTCTACTTTAAAACAAATCAACCGAACGTCTTTTTTCTATATACCAAAAAGTGTTTGGGATTTAATAAATATGGATTCACATCAGACGCCGTTTGTTCTTGCGTCAGATAGGGATCCATGTATGATACATTAACAACGTCGTTGGTAAATACAACTTAAAATTTACTGCAAAACATGTAATGGTATTTATGTATGGTGTCGTGCAAAGACATTGAACAAAACGCATGTACCAGTTTGCCGAAGTGGTACATGCAGGGTTTTTGCGCGATACAAATGCTACCTTGAGTTTTATAAAAATAAAATGCTCACAGTTTTATGCTGATAAAGTCAATGTTATCTACGATACAATTGATATAAAGTGTTTAAAAAACAATAAATTGAAATGTCAATCAATTGCGGAGAATAATATATGTTTTTATTTTGTGTGTGAAAACTGCTGCACAACTTGATAATGCCTGCATGTAAATCCCAATAATTGTGTTCTCGTTGTCATAACACAATCTTTCGAACAAATAAGCAATTGTTCATCGTCATAACTCAATTAAGAATGAACTTTTAAGCTTTATCCTTAACACACTAAGAATAATTGTCGTCTGCTCAAACTGTCGTGTGCAGTATTTTTAAAAAAAAAAACTGTCCGGATTGCTTAAAATATAGTGAAAACATTGTCTGGATGTCAAGCAGCTGTTATCCGGATCATTTGTCGAGTTACTCGGCGTATGATCCGGATCCAAGATTTTCTGCGAAAAGTAACCAGCGCAACCTATAGTCGCGCTTAGCATGATAAGGGTTAAACAAAATATCAGTTTTAGAAGCGCAGTGAAACAGGGCTTGGATCTTTGACTGCCCATCGTGTCCATCTCCAGTTTATAGTGTTTATATATTTAAAGAGCCATGAGAGAATAGTTATTTCTTAAACGGTGTCGTGTTGTGTTTATATGATTTTATGAATGGAATGGGGGTCAACATTTTCTAGAATGGTTTTAATTCGACCCGGCAACGTTTACTCTAGAAATTGAAGAGACTCTAGAAACTCTATTGTTGTTTTTGAAAGGGAGATAATCGAAATGTAATTTGAAAGGGAAATAACCTAACCCCAAGTGTCTGTGGATACGTGTCAAGGTTGAGATACCTATTTGTTTAATTCAACTTATAAAAGAGTACCTCCTTTAACTTCGTCATGACCATTGTCGACGGTACGTCTTTTAGCACTATACACCTTATAGCCCTTTATGTTAAATTTACATTTCCAGTTATTACACTCTTCTTTTACAAATACTGTCACATTAAGTTGCATAATGTACATTGCAAATTCTGATAATAGTGCTTGATTATATTCATTTTTCGGTATTTGTGAATAATACGACTTCCAGCCAGACATTATTTCCCTAGTGGATGGTTGTATCATTGCGAATCTATCCCCGGAAATAGTTCTAATGCCATGTGATTTTCTAGTGCGCGGTGAGATTTGAGTCCCTAGTCAAATATTCTATCAAAAAGCTATACAATTCCCTGACATTAAATCCTTATTTATACATGCTTAAGCATGCTATTGGTATATAATTATAATTAAGGGTTACATATATAAGAAAACCCATTACGATAAAAAATGTAGTGTACATTACAAAGTACTATACAAGAAGTTGGACAGATTGAGTATCAACGGTTTTCTCTCTCCAGATGTATATACTTTTTTCATCAGTTGTCTTCCTTGTGGTTGAGCTTTAGATAGGCTATGACGTAATGGGCTAAGTGAGCAAGAATACTGCACGTCTATAACATACACCTGTATATGTGGGATTGGCTCCTGGGGGTTCAATTTACAATTTACAACTCGTTACCAAAATATAGCCATTATAGCGTTTGGACCAAATTTGACCCACACATATACAGTCAGGCCGCATTCCCTTAAAGTTCCTTTCCAAGACGATTCTCATAAATTGTTACAACATAGAGGTTAGAAGGGATAAGTAAAAGTGTGATTGGAACATATTTGGTTTACGCTCGATTATCTAGAGCTCTATATAAATTCTGTAAAAGGAATATAGAGACAATTGCAGACTCGGTTTTATTGAGTCTGGTCATTCTATTTTTCTTAAAGACGGAACATTACTCGCGCCTTCTAGCACATGCTTAAGCGGTATTCAATTTTCAAAACTAACAGTGTTGAAATTCATGATTTCGAAGGACCAGAAAGTATAACAACACTGAAAATGAAGTACGGGGCGACGTTTTACGGCCGCCACACAGCACTTAACAGTTAAACTTAAACAGTTTTTATCAGAGGTTCACCAAACTTGCTGAAAATGTTAATCTGTATAAAATCGTTGGCCCTTTAATTATTTAAAATTTGTCATTATTTCGTTTCCCTTTTCTAACTTGAACAGTTTTTATCAGAAATTCACCAAAATTGCTGAAAATGTTTATTGGTATAAACATCGATTCAGTTTGATAACCAGCAAAATCTCTTAAGGCATTTCAAGAGTATGGCGATTGAGTTAAAATAGGCCATTTTAGATTTTTCCGCTGTCAAACTTTAATTTTTTTTATCAGAAATTCACCAAACTTGCTGAATTTTTTTTATATAAATATTCAAAATTGTTTAAAAATCAGCCAAATCCCTTGATGCTGTTCGAGATTATTGTTCTTGAATAAGTAAAAATTGACCATTTTTGCTTTGTCGGCTATATTATTTGATCAATTATCATCTGATCATCTCCCAGCTTGCTGGAAATCTGTTTTTATCTCGGTCAGGTTCAATATCCAGCCGAATCAACCCAGGCATTTACAATTATGGTCAATGCAATTTTCCCTCTGCCCCATTAACCCTTCTGACAGCATTATATGGGACCCTTTCTGACTTGTTCAGTGTTCTAGTTCAATGCTAGCATGCAAAGCTTGTAAAGTTTCATAACAATTATTTCATAACATGTATTTTTCAGTTCCAAGTCCATGTGATTCTATGCCTTGTCTTAATGGGGGAACGTGCAAAATCGAGGATGACTCCTATGAATGTGAATGTCTCGAAGGTTTTGTTGGAGAACACTGTGAAACAGGTATGCAATTTTTACAATAGTTAATTCTTTCAATAGATTATCCAATCAAATCTCGATTATTCGAAGTTGTTGGTAGTGTTTTTATAAGTCCGAATCACCCAAAATGTTAATAAAATTCGCACTTCGGTTGATTCATACTTGTTAAAATGGGCAGCCTAGATTTCACGGGATGGGCCCATGGGATGAGCTCATGTGTCCCATGGGATGGACTCATTAGGTCATGGCCTTCACCTTTAGTGTTGTTGCGATTGACCTTAAGTGTTATTGCGGTAAGGCCATTGTAGAACATTATCAGAGAGCAAGCCGCACTGGTAATCCCACAGGGGCTATTGCATTATATATAAACTAGATAGGGTAAGATAACAAAATGAAAGAGAGTGAGAGAGAAGTAGGAATGTAGAGACATAAAGACAGACAGACAGACAGACATATACATGTACATTAAAACCTCTCTAAAGTGGCCACTCTTTAAACAGGTATAGATTGATTCAAAGGCAGGTGGTTGCTTAATGCAGGATGAAAGTAATTCAGAAAGCTCCTGTAAGGCGTTATGCATTACAGTCAGCCTGCATTAATCAGTCACCTATCTTAAATTTCTAAAATTAGTCCCTTTTATGGTGACCGCTATAGGCAGGTTCGACTGTATATACATGTATATATATATATATAAAACAGACAGCAGACAGATAAATAGATTCCTACCAAAATCTAACTATAAACCTTAATGTGGTCTGCTCAAACTCTCGTCTGCTTAAATGGTTTGCACCACCAAATAAGCTAATTTTTGGAGAATCTATTGGCAAATTGGTCAACAGGTATGATTCAGATCTGATGCCACTTTACTTGGTGTCTGATCTGGATCCACGCTGTTTTCATATTACATCATAGTCGCTTTTCTAGCATGATGAGAGCAAAGACATTGCTCGCTGAATAGACCCTGATCAGACATCCAAACATAGATTTTGGCACCTTATCCTGCTTCAAACAGTGGAAAGTTGGTTGAGAAACTTGCATTTTTAAAGTTTTGTCTGAGTTTGTTTTAAAGGGAGATGATAACTTTCCTATTACTTTATGATATTTATCTTGAAATTAGCGCCTCTTTACGAAAACCCATTTTAAGATACTGCAAAACAGTGAAGGCTCAGATCAGTCATGAATTTAAATTTCGGCATCTTACCAGTGTAGTCCCGCATTTCAAATGTAGCGTCTGATCAGTGTCTGCAACATTTGTCATGACAACCAGAATAGGCGCTGTTTGTGACAAACTATTCCATTGCGGTAGCTGATCTGGGTTTACATTGATCTCCGTTTATGGTATTTGTGAGTTGTTTAAAAAACTAAAAAATGTGTTCTAGGTGCCCCTACTTCCGCTTTGTCAAAAATTCCATATTTTCACAAAATCAAGGCCCATAACGCTGTAAATTTTAATTTTGGGCGGATGAAAATACCCAGGTGCACAGGTTTGCATCCTAGATAATATATCCATGAAGCTTCAATTTGTAGTTTGTTGTACAAATGCTTACAGAGTTATGCGTGACACAAACTTTTCAGGACGTACTGACGAACGGACGGAAATACGGACCAACATACTCTATATGCCCCCTCTTAAAGAAGTGGGGCAAAAAAATGTTGAATGCTTCAAAATGTCGTCTGCTTCATGGACTTTATCGTATCAATTTGCAGACATTTTAGTTTCAAACAGTTTGGTTCCTCAAAAAACTTATCGACCTTTGATCTGGATCCAAATTGCTTGCCTAAGTCAGTAATAGAGATCTTCATTATTGAAAGCTTTCGCACTGTTCATGAAACAATTATATGTCTGCCTATCTGTCTATCTGTCAGTCTGTCTAATGTCGGGTTGCGTGTATATCTGTAGATTTACCCGTCTGACTGTCTATATGTCTATATTTACTTTTTATTTATCTTTCTATATATTTATCAATCTAATTTGTGTTTGTTTAATGTGTGTCCGTCTGTTTGTCTATTTATATCTGTCCATATACCTGCCTGTCTGTAAATCTTTATATCTAATTATATCTGGTTTTTTTTCTTTGTGATTATCTGTTTATCTATTCCTTTTGTATCCATTTATGTCTCTCTCTCTCACTCACTCTTTCTATCTCTCTCTCTTTCTCTCTCCTTCCTTTTCCTGAATTTATTTTCTGGTTCCCAGTTTTGTTATCTTTGGCTATCTCTTTATGTGTAATGTAACAGCCCTAGTGAGAGATAAAGAGTGGCTCACCCTCTTAATGCTCTACAGTGACCTTAACAGGTGAACATGTGTTCCTTGTCAAGCGAGGTCAATTCTTAACTTAATGGGTTTATGAGCTTGAGAAAACGTTGGCTCATGAACCCATGTCCTCATCATATGAGCCCAACCCAAGGACCAATCTCGTGAAATCTAGGTTGCCGTAAAATGGCCCCCACAACCATGAAATTATTACAGATACGAATAATCAAGAATATGAGTAATCCGTGTTGGAATAATCGAGGTTTGACTGTATATGTGTTGCATATTCAGTCTGCTTGATCTACTCCAGTTATTGTCCAAAATGTTGTTGAAAACATTCAATTAATAGTATTGATGAGTAAATCATGTGGATGCAGAACTTACGCTTAGGGCTTACAACTTTGAGAGATTTCCAGTTACCGGCATATATATGAAATGAGTTTTGAAACTTCTAAGATGGACGCTAGATCAGAAAATGTATATCTATTAACTGAAGAAAATGCTATCGTGATTTTATTGTATATGTATCTTTCACTTTTTATGCCCTCAACAAAAAGGTTGCCCTTACAAGACCATACGTCCGTCCGTCCGTACATCCCAAAGATTCTGTATGATCTAATTCTTGAAACGTATTTGTCCAATTCTCACCAAACTTGACACACATGTTTGTGACAATAATATCTAATAAAGGTCGACAA
Source organism: Macoma nasuta (assembly GCA_032359355.1). Taxonomy (NCBI): domain Eukaryota; kingdom Metazoa; phylum Mollusca; class Bivalvia; order Cardiida; family Tellinidae; genus Macoma; species Macoma nasuta. The sequence continues at coordinate 4,283 of JAULCE010503274.1, read as the reverse complement.
CCATGTAATTATCTTAAGTCATTTCGGAGTAACAACCCCTGTATTTGTTTGTGTGAAATATGGCACTTTTACAATGCGGAAGTGGTGGCATCTGTGTCCTATGGACACATTTTCTAGTTTAAATAAAAGTCTGCTTTTTATTGCATATTTAAAATTAATACTTTTGATAAAATTAAGTTTTTAAGTGTTAACTAGATCATAATCAGAGGCTGTATAACATGTCTGACCTTTATGTTACCTGTCTATAATAATGTTTCAGTGAGTCATACATGATTAGATATTTAGCAAATCATAATACCAATTAAAAACACATTAATTGTAAACAACACACTGTAGTCTAGAAGAACGAACAACATAATAATCAGTAGACATAACAGAAAAAGTAGTAATAGATAAGTAACAGTAAAAGTAACAGTAGTAGTAGAAGTTTTAGAAGCAGTAACAGCAGCAGCAATATCAGTAGTAAAAGTCATTAAATGCATTATTTATAGCAATATAATTTATAGTAGTAGTAGTAGTAAACGAAGTATAACCAGTTGTAGTTGTTCTTAAGTATAACAAGTAAGAGTATATGTAACAGTAAAATTATTTGTTATAATAGTAGTTGTATAAGTAGAAAAAAGTAGAATTAACATCCATAAAATAGCAATAGTAGTAGTAGTAAAAATGATCGAAGTAGTTGTAGTAGTTATAGTAGAAGTAGTAGTAGAAGAAGCTGCAGTAGAAACAGTGGTTTTAGTCAAAGCTATACTGTAGTAGCAGTACCATTAAAAAGTAATAGATTCACATGTAGCTGTAGTAGTTTTAAAAGAACCAGAATTCATAGAAGTCGAAACAGTATTGGTAGTATTAGCAATGCAACAGTAGCATATGTGGTTGTAATAGTAAATGGAATAGCAACAGTAACAGAAGTAGTAGTAACAGTAGTAGTTGTAGTAGAAGTATTAGTATTAGTAGTATAAGAAGAAGCAAAACCAGTTCTTTTGGTAGCAGAGGCAAACTTGTGTCATTATTATTAGTAGTAGTAGGTTAGTATAGGTAGTAACAGTAGTAGTCAGTAATTGTCAGTTATAGAAGTAGCATCAAAATAAATTAGCCATAGTAGTAGTAGTACTGTAGTAGTAGAAAAAGTGATAGTTTTCGTTAATAATAACACTAGTAGTAACAGTAGAAGAAGATGTTGTAGTAGTTACAGTTGTAGTAGTAGCGGTAGAAGTACTAGTCATAGCAAAATTGCAGTAACAGTAGTATTAGAAAGAGACGCAGAAAAACTAGTTGCAGTAGTAGGTTTAATAGTCGTTGTAAAAGCATTAGTCTAAGATTCAGTAGAAAAATAAATAAAATAAATATGAAACATAAACCTTGAGCTAAACTCAAATGTAAGATGCCTTTTTAGCTGCTGTCGTCTTCTCCAAATAGGCAACACCTTAGTCTCGTCTTGCTTACATCACTGCTGCAAGACAAGAACGGTTTCTGCTCAATAACTTCTGTAGAAAGGAGTTTTTTCAGCTTATTTTCATAGTAAAGTAGGATTTAGTAAGACATCAGTTGTGATTGCATCTGATGTTTATTAGGTCAAGGTCACTTGCTAAATAGGAATGCATTATTGCAACATAACTTCATAGAAAGCTTACTTGCATCAAGATGTAGGTTGGGATTGCGTGTTGAGTTACTTTGGTGAAGTTCACTAGCTTTATATAAAAACAAAATCATGCAATAACTTCTTTATTATATACTTTCAATTTCCAATTGCAGGTCAATTTTGAATTATAATTTTTGTATGACCTTCTATTGTATGCTGTATTAACCGCAGAATTTCAGTGGAAATGTATAAAGCGTTACGTTGTATTGAGGGGTTAAGCTTCCCCAGAAGCTATCGCAGGAATGCTACATTTGAGATGAAATGGTGATAGAATTTATGCAATAAGCACGTTGACGCCATTAAAGAATTTGAACTGATGAGATGGTCTAAACATGATACTAGGGCGTTATTCTCGTTTACCATAGTGACCTTCGAAACGATGTTTATTTTTCGCAGTCCTTTATTTTAAATGTAAAATGTATTTGATGTGGATCAGAAGAGAGGTTTTGAACCTTTCCTATTTATGTCCCTCCATAATATGGCCGAGGCATAATACCCTTCTCCGTCATTCCGTCATTCTGTCATTGCATATTGTCCGGAGCATTTTTCTAAAGTACAGCAGCTAATACTCCAATTATAAGAATGAAAATACATTGGAATATGAAAAAGAGTGTCGCAGACTAAAATTAGGTCTTTATGATCTTAACCTTGACCTTTGACCGATATGATACAAAAACTTTGTGCGGGCTATATATCCTGAACTATATACCCTAGAGACATAAACTCGGCACACTGTTAAATCTACACAGGGTGTATGTCATGTATCAAATAAGGTCATGGTGAAATTGACCTATGACTCATAAAATAAAAAATCTTAGTCGGGGCTATAATATCTGAACTATATATATTAAACTTGGCACACTGATACATCTAAAAATGCGTATGTCGTGTGCCACAATTAAGCCATTGTGACCTTGACCTTTGACCTATAAATAAAAAAACTGTCCGAACAAATCTCCTGAACCATAACATCTTATACTTCACAAGTTTGTATATGAATACATCTTGGTGAGGGGGAGTGTTGCAAACGAGTTTTGACTCAACCCCAGCAAGCAAGCACAAATGGGGCCCATATGGGCAACAACTGTGCAACTCATTATGGGGAAAACACATGGGCCACATATGGGACCCACATTGAAACAATTTGCCCAGTTTGGACCCATATGGGACCAACAAGAAAAAAATATTTCTAAAAATAGCAAAAAAGTTATCCATGCATGTACAGAAGCAGACGTAGGACCCATGTTAGACCTACATGGGCTGACGGCATGCGTTTATTTATGATTTAGGAGATGTAGGACCCATATTGGTCCCATATGGGCTGACAACATGTGCTTCATCTGGCGAAGCGCCACCTGCTGGACAAAAAGACAGTTTAAAAGAAGCACAATTGAGGCATGTGGGCTTGCTGTATTGGTTACCGATGTGGGACCCATCTAGGACCCAAATTAGAAATTTTTGCCCTTATATGACCCACATTGGGGCTATGTGAAGAAAGGTGACCATCTTAAAAACTATAAAATACGATATATATGCCTTTACTTGGACCCACTTGATACCCATGACCAAGTAACTTTTCAGAAGGTATACTATATAAGAAACAATAACGGCTGGTCCTTTCTGTAAATTCTTTCTTTTTTAAAGCTAGATTACTAATGTGGGACACATAAAGGACCCATATTAGAAAGGTGTGCCCTTATAAGACCCACGTGGAGCCTATATGGAGACATGTTTCCTTCTTAAACTTTACTTAAGTCCTGTGTTGATCACACATGTGGGACCCATGTAGGACCCGCATGGGGCAACTATGAAGAAACCGTCCTTGTTTTACAGTTATTATAACAATTAAAATGCGATATTGACAGAGGATAAAATCTGGTCTGTTTGTTTAATTTTAGGAATATATAATTTCATATAACAGTTTGGACCCATGGGACCTTTAAGAGCAAGACCGAATGGATATGCCCATATTGGACCCATACGGGATCTTTGTGTGCAAGCCTATGTGGGTTTGCCCATAAGGGTCCCAGATGTGTCCCATATTTTTAACAATATTGGGCTCTATCAGGGCAAGCCCATCTGGGTAAACAATAAGGGCCTCATGTGGGACCCATATAGGAAATCATGTTTAATATTTTTACAATTCAAGTCAATCAGAATTGGTCATGTACTTGCAAAATCCTTTAAAGTATTTTCATTTTATTTGTTACGTCTATCCAAGCAATCTAGGTGTATGTGGGATGTATATGGGCTCACCCATATTGGGCCCATAACGGCGTTTAAAATTGATCTTAAAAAAGCATCGTTCAATTTAATATTTATTACTCTTCCGTCAGTATGTATTTCATTATTTATTTATTTATTTTTGCATATTTTAAAAATACATTTGCATTCTTTAACAATGTCATTAGAAGCAAATTGATTAAATTCGAAATTATGAAAAATAAGATAAAATTTAGAGCTTGGAACACCATTTTGTTAGTGAAAGATATCAATCCTTATATGCATCAGAATCCATAGTAAGTATCAATTTACACTGACGACTGAAAATACACTTGTGTACATAGTCAAGGCATAAAGTTTGCTCTTTACTTGGCAAGTTTCTTTTATTCCTGGTTACTTGCAAAACTATGTCAGCTTG
>JAULCE010502163.1:0-16632 GCA_032359355.1 Macoma nasuta | reverse complement strand
CTCCATGACTGAGTGGTTACAGTCTTCGACTCACAATCACTTAGCCAGAACCGCGTGGGTTCGATCCTGGCTTTATGAGGAGGCCTTTCTGCTGGCTTGCAGTTAGTCAAGGTTAAACCTACATGTAGTGTCCCGTCTGTGTAACCCAGACGGGTTTCTGCCTCGACTAGTAATTTGACGGACGTCGCGAAATGACTGAAAAACTGTCGAAGCGAACAAAACGAAATATGTATTTTTCATGGAGTCATACAATTTGAACAAACACCTTTTCGTAATTAAAGTTAAATTCGAACTTCGGGTAATTTAAGCTAATACAATTAAATAACGATAACCTATGATATTTGTGAGATTTTAGTTTTGAAATTGGTCTGAAATGACAAAATGAAGAGCTACATATGAGGCGCGTTTCCAGAAACGCTAAACTCCTTATTTCCCGAACAAACGTTATTTCAACGACGATTCTTATAAATGTTCACAACGCTAGATGTGTAAACATAAGTTAAACATTGGTCGGAAATCTTTATTAATGTACGCTGATAGGGATTTCTGAGAAAACAAGTTATGTTATCTCGTCAACTGCCCTATTCCGAGTTTAATAAAATACGCAAATAGCTTTGATCTGAATGAGACGCCGAAAAACTCGGCGTCTCATTCGGATCTAAGCTGTTTGACACTCGACAAACGGTTTTTTCAAAGGTTGAATGGATGTGTTAATTCTAAGGCGGAAATAGATAAAAACTTGAGCATGTGCAAAACATTCATGGCAGTGAAGGGGTTATTATCTGTATAGAGTGATGTATATAAGCTTAAACCATATCCTGCCAAAGCTACTATGGAAAAATATGCACCCATATTGAAGCCGGATTACTTTTTCCTCCACATGTTATATAAATAATCTGATGATAAAAATGAATATCTAGGTAAAGAAAAGTGCCATGTTTACAACAAATCACATTCGTAACATTATTTGACTCACTTTGGTGATATTGCAAACAGACCGTACTCAGATCAGACAACTCATGTGGAGCCGCCTGATCAGGGTGTACCCTGTTTGTCTGGCGAAAATATAGGTTACATATTTCTATTCAACCACGTTTCATAAACTCTTCTGTAAAAAACCATATTTTGCTTACTTATTATCATTATTGATTGTACTTTCTGTAAGCATACTATGTATGTTTAATGCAATAAATGATTGAATTGAAAAATTGAATTGATTGTTTGAATTGTATTGAAAATATTGTAGGAAATGAAGAGTTTGCTCGTGACGAACAAATGATTTATTTCCAATAATAGTTTAAAAATGGTCTACTACAGAGGCAGCAAAAGGCACCTCTGTTGAGAAAAGGGTAAAAACGCCGAAAGATTTAGCGTCTGATCAGAAGCCAAGCTGTAGACACTCAGACAATAGCTTCAACTTCTTCGATACGAATCAAGAATCAATCAAAAGTTAAGCAGGCGAGCAATTCAGCAAGCGATAGTTTTAACAACAGTATAATTGCTGGAATGTGGAAAAGTATATCCTTTGGAAGACTGTCGCTTAAAACCTTTGCAAACAGCTTGGAGCTTCATCAGATGCCGAGTTACTCGGCGTCTGATCAAGCTCCAAGCTGTTTGTTACTTAGGTTATACTTATTCTATCAAAGAAAGTTAAATATATATATATATATATAAAGACGGAAAAAAGTGCAGACGAAAATATTGCAGACAGCAATTGTCGGTTTTTCATAGGATATTTGCAAAAAAAAACACTTGCCGTCAATCATCTAGTCAGCTGAGTCATCGCTATCGCAACACTCCAGCAATATAAAACATATTGCATGAGTTGTCATTCAATATGGAATTTATTAAACGAGTTTTCTAAAATTGATAAAAACGAGCCTTTCTATCAATTTTAGTAACTGAGTTCCAATTACGGTGAATTTTAGCGCTATATACATAAAGCGTCGCTATATAGTGCGGCCATTTGAACGCTTTGTATAATGATGTCACGTACATCGTTGTATCATAAGTTATATACAGAAAATTATATCGCTCTGTTTTATCACGCTGGCGACGCCATTTATGATACAAAATCACATATTGCATGGATTTCACAAGGTTTTTGAATAAACGCGACTACAAGGGGGCTGCATTAGCCGGCCGAACCTGGGAGGGTAATTTCCAATAACGAGTGGAACTATGCAATATAATGCGTTGTATCATAACCCAAACAAAGGCATCTTTAAATTAACCTAAAATGTTGCGGCTATTTTAGTGCTGAGCGATCGAAATTTCTAAAATGATGTCAAATTACATCGCACCATAACGTTCAACCAATTAAAATGAATATTGGTATTGTTTGCAAAAAAAATGACCAATATAAACTGCCGTGCCAAAACTGATAATCCCATGTGGGCTTCCAATACCCGCCTACTTATTCAGGCATTTAGTGCATGCCGTCTCAATAATATGCAAGCTCCGCCCACTTAGTTCCTATACAACTAAGCGGGTATGCATACGTCTCTCTATAGTAAGATGCCAGGGCTATAGTTTCAGACTGGAATACTGACTGGTACAGTACAACTTTTGCAAAAGACAATCTTACCGTTGATTATCCAATCAGCGGCACCATTGCCATTGCACCAGTTCAGGGATGCATATGTTTCGTCCATGATTACACCCCTATTGCCGCACCCTTGGGCGTATTCTTCCATGCAACTGAAGAAGGCTTCCTTTCTCCTACATATGCAGAAAAAGGAAAAACAATTATCCTCACCCTAAAAACCTTATCATCGACAGCAAAAAGGCAACATTATGATCATTCTATTATAACCATTACCACGCCAATCGCGACCATAGTGATGTCGTTAACCAGCTTGGACCCGCATCAGAATAACTCGGCGTCTGTTCAGGATCTAAGCTGTTTGACACTTAGGCAAATTTAAAATTTAAGCGGACTATTTAAATATGGCGGTAGGATAAGGACTTTTCTATTGCTATAAGTATATGTGTATTTACAGGGCCCTAGGTAAGGCGTGTATTTAAAATCCTAAATTTTTTAAACAAACCCTATTAAGTGACCACTAGGTAGAACCGTCTTTTTAAGACTAAACGATTTGGTAAAACGATAGAGAGTCTTTTTGAAACAACAGTACCATTTACGTATGCTCATCTTTAGCTCTAAAACTTGTATACATTAATGCCATTTCAACATTGCTGCCAAATCCACATTCGCCCGACGCCTTTCCTTTTTTAAAGGGAAATGAAAATGCGAAAGTGCAAAGTTTCATCTGCTTCATTACTACATTCTAAATAAGTATCGGATTTTAAAATATTTTGGATCTGAACTTACCATTCGTCCAATATAAAATTGAAATATTTTACACCAACATTATAATGCACGGAATCTTAAGGCCAGATCCAAAAAGTTTTAAAATCCGACAATAATTAAGAATGTAGTTATGAAGCAGACGAGAATTGAAGCAGACAAAAACGCCATCGCCATGATAAAGAGCTCCCTGTCGATATCCTACACTAACCATGTATCCCCTTAACCATATTTCGTTTACAATTTATTTGAATTAATTCTCCTAGTGATTCCAGAGTTGGATTTAGTTAAAAACTAATATGGAAATAGTTTCAATTTATCCAAGGCGAGGTGATTACAATATTTAATGGCGAGATTTGTCTTAGTGAAGAAACAGTGAAAATCGTTAAATCATTCTTATAAATTTCTTAACCTTAATTGTTCTCCCCAGGTGTGAATGTCACGTTTAAAGCATGGGGACACAATCATTAAGTATGTTACTCAACCAATCATTTGATAATAATAATAATAATAATAATAATAATGATAATAATAATAATAATGATAATAATAATTATAGTAATAATAATCATAATGACAATAATAATAATAATAGTAATAATAATAATAAAGACATTAGTTAAGGTGAGATCGTGAGTAATCCAATCTTCCACACGGTCCTCAATACAAAACAAACATATTTACAATATCAAATAACAATACATGTACCAACAAAATTAATATGATCAAAGTGATATTCACAAAGTAATTAATGCACGATATACAGCTATAAGAACGATTACCATTATCATTCTGAGAGTAACCACAAAAGAGAGGCTTTTATTTGTTAAAGGCGTTTGCGGCAGTTAGAAATCACGGCTCTCGTGAGAGTTACGTTACACCGATCCGGGTCTACGATGTATGCCAATGTTCCTCTCAAGGAACAACAAAAACAAACCTAAACAACACAAACAGACACATAACCATGAATTTTTTTCTCCACTTAAAATAATGCCCGAGAAACGAGCCTCTATTTGATTTTCTAAATTCTGGTATGTCGGTGTAGATGCATGCATTGCTGTACCTTTTATAGACAACAAATTAATCTATGAAATAAATATTCCAGAAAGAGAATGTAGTTATAGATATCAAAAAATTGTTCTTAATCTAATATTTTACGTTTCTTTGAAAAAGAACTTTCAAAGGTCGAACTATTAGATTTAGAGCATACTTTTGATACTGATAACAGATTACTTGGTTGCACATGTATGTCTTTGATCTGCATCATATTAATCGGGGTCTTATCAATTTATTCAAACCGCTTTGATCTGGATTGGAAACCGAGTTGTTTATTGATGGTGTGGCTCTTAAAAGACGTAAGTGCCATTTTACCGTCGTAACATGTATGTTTTTCCATCGCGAAACGTCCTGGCAACTACCTGCAAGCGTCATCGGGCATCCTTTGGTTCTCAACTTTGTACGCTGTCTCGAGGCAGTTAAAGTATTGGCTATTCACCGGAACGTAACCACAGTCTTCCTGGGCAGCCACACCCACGCTGATCAATGCAACACACACTGGAAATACAAGAAACACGGATTTTATTCACAGAAGGCAGAACCGTAGCAATGTAACTTGAAAATAAAGAGTTTCCTCTTAAAATGTTGAAACGTGCGTTTTCCATTTCTCCACAGAGGTGCATGTTTAGGTCTCCGTAACTTATGGTTATTGAACGCATTGTAGGAAATGGAGCAAATACAGTGTTACCATCTGTTTATCTCCTTTATAATTAAAAGCGTTTGCGGCAGTTACAAATCTCGGCTCTTACAAGATTTACGTAACACCGGTGTACGAGCGTTTCACACATGCTTTCTATAAATATTTGTTACTTGTTACTCATAAAACTTTTAGTTAAATGCAATGTGAAAAATGCATTTGCATGTTTCACATTGCATTTATTAATCGTTTTTATGAGTGTAATGGTAAATGGCTCTATATGGTTGTAAACCGTAGAAAAGTGTGAGTTCGGTCATAGAAAAGAGTCAATAAAATCTTAAAAATATCGGTGACCCTTATTTTTTTATTTCATGTTCCAACAAGTATTTGATTGGTCTTTCAAACTACAAAGTTCTAAAAAGAAATCTATTATTTGGCAAAGAAATCGCCCTTTCTGCCGCAAACGCTTGTAAATACCGTTCTATTTGTAAACAGATATTGACGAATAATTAAATTTCAAACTTTGTTGTTATCGCCTCCATCAATGTAATTTACAATTTTCAGAAAAAGAAACTATATAAGACTTTTCAGTCTTTCGTTTTAATCCTTATTTGATGTTACAATGTTAATCATGGTGGTACACAATTTTGAAATAAAATATGTTTAAACTAAAAGTTTTGACTCAAAATGAGATGCCGAGTGACTCGGCGACTCCTTTTGATCCGATTTGTGTGGAGTTATCTCCACCGAATCTCCGAAAAAATACAGCAGGTGTATAAACAACAACATTATAGAAAACAGTTTTCTCTATGATTAAATCTTTCATCGTTAACGCCTTTACTGCCTATCCCAACCATAGTGGCATATTCAAACAACTTGGATCTGGATGAGACGCCGAGTAGCTCGTCGTCTCATCCGGAGCCAAATTGTTTGACACTCAGCATCTTTTATTTTGCAAAAACATAAATAAATCTGTGTATTTTCAAACAATGAATCAGACGAAATATTGTGCATGCGCATTTTTGCCGTGGCAGTGAAAGGGTTAATGGCGTCAAACAATTGTCGCCATATCAAACATTAGATGCCGTCTTTTTACAGCAAAGTTAAGTATCGTCATTGTAGAATAAAAAGCCTAAGTTCATTTCAACATATCTGTTATTCATTGCGTTTAACTATTTGAATTTTAACTAGTTGTAGCGGCCAATGTCTAAGATAGCGCCGAGAGATATATAAAAACACTTACCTGCAAATAATACCAAGACCTTCATCGTGGAAACAAGACTGACCATATGGTGTACACCCCGGCTGCACATTATCATTTATAAAGCGTAAATTATTCTACATAAACATAGAGTGGTGAAAAATGACAATTGTCTGGCAATTTTTTGAATATTTGATAACAATAAATGTCAAATAAGTTGAGCCAGATTAGAATCTGAGCGATTATCTGGCTCCAGCCGTTTATACATTTTTGACAGTGTTCATCGTCTGGCACGTTAGATAATGAAGAACATAGTTTATCCCACGTTAAGTGTAATTCTCTCTAGCATACGTTTTATATCTGACATTTGAAATCCGGTAAAACACTATTTCGAGGAACAATATAACCCACACAAAGCAAATCTGAATGTCATCTGGATAATTTGCCCATTAACGTCGTAAAATTATCTCATATTTATTATTCAACCATATACCGCCACAAGCGACCAAAGTCCACATACGAACAGTGTAGACCACGTGGGATGTCTTCGTGAAGACTCCACTGCTGATCCATGTCCCAAGATAAGGCGCGTATAGCAAATTCTACATTTTTTATTTCTCAACCAAACGCTATGGTGTGATTATTCATTATGATCGTCTTTCAAAAACGATTCTAATGAATGGTCACAACATAGGTTCCAAGACGGTTCAAATGAATGGTCACCATATAGGGTGTGGTCGAGGAATTTCAGAACATATCGAATACTATTTAAGATACACACACTTGTCTGGAGTCCTGTAATATCAGAAGAAATAGGCCAATGATAGGCAATCTTGACACCAGAAATTAATTTGTATTCTTTCATAAGCTTTTAATATTCAATTCACGCAGGTACGAGACGAATATTTAAAACCAAAATGGCATCCAATGTGTTAGTCGAAACATTTTGTATGCCTTAGTAGCGGACATTTTGCACTTTTAGATAGAGGATATTGCATAAGCGGTCATTCAATATATAATATATTAAACGAATTTTCTAAAATTGATGAAAACGAGATTTGGCGAGTTTTAATCAATTCTAGTAAACGAGTTTAATCAATTTAAATGACCGGGAATGTACTATATTATAATTCTAAATCGACAATTTTGAGCGCTAAAACACAACATCGTTATAAAGTACAGCTATTTGAACTCTATTCACAATAACGTTACGTACATATAGGATCTGAAATGAGTCGTTTCTTAAACGTTTGGCGGAATTGAACTGACAGTAATGTTATGTATTTTACGTCATATGGTATAATATTGTATGATAGCGTCACTTCCTGTCTTACAAATGTGTGAGATAAGATAATTCATGACGGCTGTATTAACCCGGAAACACTATAATGCTGTTATGAGAGAAATTGTTATCTCACTAGCTATATATATATATATATTTACGCTATATCATTCTGGCGAAGTCATTTATGATATAAAAACAGTATGTGACAAGGGCACACGGTTAAATTATTTTGGAATGAACGCCATGCTCAAAATTCAGAATGTGAACCTTTTGCAGCAACCAAGACACAAAAAACTTACAAATATATGCTATATGCGCATTTTTTTGCCAAATTATGTTCAAATATGGCGTCCTTGTGTATTTTAATGTGATCGTAATTCTTCAGAAGTAATGTCACTACTGATGTAAATATGATGGTCTTCGGCTTTGATGATCTTTTGTCTGATTTTTACACCTCGTCGAAATCACTCGATCTGACAATAAAGTTTTTGTTGAGTTTCCAAAAGCTTGGATCCGGATCAGACGCCGTGTTACTCGGTGTTTGAACAGGATAAAACCTTGTTTTGCATATATAAACTGGTTATGGGATAAGTTTTTATTGCTATGGCTTCGATTCATGTAGAATATTTTCTCTGCTTTCTCTAGTGGTCTGATACTCATTCTTTTTATATTCACATTACATGTTTGATCTGTATCATATGGTCATAAATATCAAGCATTTCTAGCACCCAACCTTTCAAGCAGATTTATTCAGCCATATGTTTGGAAAGAAGCAGTTGTTATAACACTTTTCAAAACAAGTGACCCAAACTCAGTAACAAACTAATAACCAATAAAGCTACTATGCTACATTGTAAAACTGATGGAAAAAGTAGTGTACAACCATTTAGATAACCAATTCACTTCTAATTATCCCAATTATGGTAAAAAACCCTAATTTTTTTAAATGTGCATAATACAACTTATCAACTCATTGACATATATCACCACAAAGCTCAATCTAAAGACAATAAGTTAAACACTAAATGTATGGTATTCTGTGACTAAAGTATGAAATGGCCATTTTGGCCATGGATTTATGTTTATGATATGTGAAATGACAACACACCGTACGAGTGTCTTTCAAGCACACGCAAAATGCACGCGCTAATTTGTTTTACGCCACGAACAATTGTTATGAGGATTGTTGCGATTTACTGTGTAAATGAGTCGATAGTAATCATGATGGCATCGAGGCAGGGTATGTGCTATATTAAGCTGATGTAGACACAATTTGTGACTTTTTTGTGAATGAAAATTGGCGTAGACAATGATAAGATTCCTATGGCATGACATGGGTCTACACTTTTGCAGTGAATGAATGGCATTATCAACTGTATGAGAAAAATCGATTTTAAAGTTTAAGAAAAAAATATTTGTTAGCTGTGAATTTTAAACCCCCAACCTTCAAAAGACTATACATGTAACCACTAGGCTACAGAGATATTCATTCTGGTATTTATTGAAAAGTGATCCCATGAACCCAAACAAAAATTGGTTACATAATGTCAACTATTACAACATATATTGTGTAAAATTAGTGAGGACATGGTCAATGTTATAATAACCTTACTCAGATACAAAACAAACACCCTGTCCTATTTGACTCGGTACGCTTAATTCAGTACTTTCAAACTTATATGAAGTATATAGATGGGATAACATTTTCTTGTTAATTGGGTCAAGGAAAGAGTCACATTGACTTACTATTTTGAATTGGACACACACCATCCAAATATGAAGGTACACATCCAATATTAGATTTATCAGTCTTATATGTCAGAAAATATGGCCCTAAAAAAGATTCACACAAAAGATATCGAAAATCAAAGTGAAAGTCACAATGACTTATGTTTGATACAAGGCATACCATCGGATTAAGATGTCTAAATTTGTAAAACAAGTTTTGTATTTCCATGTCATTTATTGTAGAACATATTTTACTTCAAATAGTTTCAAAGGTCAAGGTGAAGACCACAGAGACCTAACTGTGGTATTCAACCCACATTAACCAAGGTGCCATTACACACCAAAGTCACACCAAATTTGGTAGATCCATATCATTAAGTGTGGGATGTATAGACCGGACTTGATTTCCCCTGAAATGGGTTAAAATGTCAGGGATACAGAGAAACTATGTTTGTACGCGACACACCTTCTACCCAAGAATAGCAAATATAATCCGGACAAAAGTTGCTGGACGGAATGATGAACAGAGGAATGGATAGAAGGACCGGACGGACAGACACACAATGTGCAAAGTCACCCTATCATCCAGTGAGGGACTAACAAGTTTTTCAAGTTTCAAAGTGATAGTAATCCCAAAACTTAACATAATTTCTTATTTAAAAGGGGACATACTTGTAACAAAATGCAGCCAAAAGTTATATACATATTGCACATGTTGTTGCTACTATGATATAATACAAATATTTAAAGATTTAAAAGAAAAAGACTTAGTGTACTGTAACAAATACGAAATTCTGATTCCAGAGTTATGAAACGTATTAACTCTTGTTGCTTATGTCATGTCAGACAACTATGAGAAGTTTAAAGCACTACATGCAATGGTTACTATAAAATGAAAACTGATTCAAACCAAAATCTAAATTCTGACTTAAAAATGGGCTGACCTTTGACAAAATGAAGGCAAGCATTGAGGAACTTTCTCCATCTGGTTGCTTCTATGATGTCAGACAACTGTCATAAGTTTCAAAGTTATACCTTGAATTGTAATCGTAAACGAAAAAAAAGTGGACTTGTACAAACAAATACTTTACCGAAATTCCGACAAACAAAGGGGTATAACACTGACAAAATGCAGTCAACAATTATGAGATTTGCTCTATCTTGTTGCTACTATGTTGTCATACAGCTATATGAAGTTTAAAAGCTTGTTCTTAAATGGTACCTAGAAAAAGTGGTATTTAACAAAACCCTTTATCAAAATACGACGACGACGACATCGACGACTGACAACGACGATTGACGCTGACATACGCCGATGAGACTATGACATTAGTTCATCTGTCTGAAACAGACGAGCTGAACATCTCTGGAAAATTGAGTTTCCTGTCATTAAAATTGTGCAAGTCGTATGTGTAATGTTACGGCTAACAGGTGAAAAATAGCGTTTCTCATAAGGTTTAGTCCTATATGTCTTGATAGTAGTAAAATCATTGCATTCCTAACTCTAGACCATCAACGTCACTTCTCTCAAGATAGATGCCAAACGGTTACGGGGAGACGGCCACAGCCAAAATGAACTTCTTAATCATATTCGTCCAGGTCACCCCCGGGCAATCCGGTCCATCGTAGGCCGATAGTGCTGTTCTGAACAACCTCCCTAAACAGCCCACTATATCAGCTTTCAGTCTGAATACGGAGAGGTAAATAAAGTAAAACCTCGCAAATTCGATATTATACTATATGAAACCGGAACTCGCTATAAACGCAATATACATGTATTATGGTCTACTGAATAAGGCGTATGTGGCGTGTGGGGGTTGACAAAAGTTTGTTTCCAATGCAATCGACTATTTATTACTGAAATGATGTCGCTTAATGCAGAAAGAAAGTAATGCAGAAAGGTCTTTTAAAAGCTTTCTGAATTACTTTATTCTGCATAAGGCGACCACATGTCTTAAAGAACGCCAATGCCTCATTATTAGAGACTGCTTAACCCTAAGTCTGCTACGAAAATTGTCGTCTGCTAAAAATGTCGTCTGTTTCATATTTAAATATCGTCCGAATATCTTAAAGTTTAGTGAATCTATTGTCTGAGTGTCAAACAGCTTGGAGCCAGTTCAGACGCTGAGTTACTCGGCGTCTGATCTGGATCGAAGCTGTTTGAATAATCACCTTACTCGCGAATAGCAGGCGAAGGGTTAACCCTTTTACTGATTTCCCCGACCCATAGTGTTATATACAAACAGCATAGATCCGGATGAGAGGCCGAGTGTCACGACGTCATATCCGGGCCCAAGCTGTTTGACACTCGGCCAATATTTTTGCTAAAAGTTAAATTAATCTGTAAATTTTGAAAATGAAGCAGACAAAATATTGAGCATGCGCAAACATGCTTCCGGTAGCGAAGGGGTTAATACAGGATTGACTGTATATTAGGAGCCTCATTTGAACCGCACCTGTCTTACCTTCTAATAGTTTGCAACCCTTATTGTAGCGGTCGTTCTTTCCTGATATCAATGTTGAAAAAAGCCCCGCATACTCCGAGGTTGATGTTTTGACGCAAAGCGCGAATACAGTCCTCTGTGACTGCTTCGCTGACAGGAATAACATCTGAGGAAAAAGAAACACATAACAAGTATATTACATGAATGTTCAGTAATTATCATATATATGAAACAAAAATATGAGCCATGAGCCTTGACAAGTAACATATGCATTGTCAACTCGTCTAATAAAAATGATAATGAATAAACACGACCCAAATGTAATGTTCTATTTATCAAATAAAGAGGAATTTAAGAAAATGAAACAACTATAGTGTACTTCATACACACTGGCCAAAACGTCCCCGTATGTATAGACTTTTGCCGTATAATTAGAAAAAGCAGAAATAAGAACATTTCGTCATAACGACGCCCTGACGACAATTACGACATACTCAACGTCAGCATATGGGCCCTCGTCGGCGTTTTAAGCATGCTTATCGACCGGTTTAAAGCTTGCTAGCTCAATTGCCTAGTTATGTAATTAGTAACATATGCTATTTATGTCACTGCTCTATGTCACACCCAGAAGTTTACTTCATGCGTTAAAATGAACTGAAATATGCATCAAAATGACGATAAAAGCGTATGCAAAAGTCACGTTTCGGTATGTTTTAAATATCCGATACATCAACAATCTGATGCTTATCAATCATTTTTTATAATAATATAATTAATATTGAATCTTATAAGACATAGTTTGCTATCAACTGTGACAATATATAGTCCATGAAGGGGACCTCCATGACCGAGTGGTTACAGTCTTCGACTCACAATCACTTAGCCAGAACCGCGTGAGTTCGATCCCGGCATATGACGGGCTCGGATTTCCATGTTGGGAGGCCTTTCTGCTGGCTTGCAGTTAGTGGTTACAACCTACATGTAGTGTTCCGTCTGTGTAACACAGGCGGGTTTCTGTCTCGTCTAGTAAATTGACGAACGTCGCGAAATGACTGAAAAATTGTCGAAGCGAACAAAAGAAAACGAAATATGTATATTTCATGAAGTCATACAGTTACAACAAACACCTTTTCCTAATTAACATTTGATTCGAACTTCGGGTAATTCAAGCTAATAAATTCAAATAATGATAAAACATATGATATTTGTGAGATTTTAGTTTTGAAAATGGTCTGAAATGGTCTTCATAAGTCTCACGGGAGACTTTGAGAAATGTTCACCGGAACAACTTGAAGAAATAAGGCGAGTATCCAGAATGTTATATTCCTTATTTCTCGACCAGTCTTTATTTCACCGATGATTCTAATCAATGTTCACAACGCTAGATTGGTAAACATAAGTTAAAAATTGGTCGGAAAGCTTTATTTACACACGCTGGTAGGGATATCGGGATAAAACAAGTAGTATTATCATCATTATAGAGGGAAGTATTATAAACTTAAACCATATCCCGCCAAAGCTACTATGGCAAAGGCATGCATTTAATGAACTACAGTTTGGTCTGAGGCGCGTGTGTAAATTTTAAGATTTTGGTAGACAACTTTTGCTGCGGTTGAGTGAAAGTAAAAATGAGTAACTGCTCTATTTCCTACAATGATTTCAATACAACTCAAATGGACTGTTTTTGCTCAAATTCTCATATCTATTATCAGTAACTTTCCTGGTGGATGAGTATGAAACAGCTCGTGGCGGAAAGGGTTAGTTCGTTAATGTACACTATGGAGTATACAGTCACTTCGTTGGGTCGAAATTGCAGGGACTATTTTGATAAGCCTTAGTTAACGGAAGTTCGAATGAATTTCATTGAGACTTATTAAAATAGTCCCTGCAACTAATATATATGATTACACAACACAAATCGTTATGGTTTGGTCAATAAATGATGAGTTCGACAAGCATAAACTCGAGCCAACCGAGCTCGACCCATCGAAGTTCGACTGTACTTGCAAAGTACAAACTTACCGTTGACTATCCAGTCAGCGGCGTTATCGCCATCGCACCATTGCAGGGATGCATGTACTTCCTGCATGATTGCCTCACTATTGCCGCATACCAGGGCATATTCTTCCATACAACTGAAGAAAGTCTCTTTATTCCTGCATGTTGAGAAAAAGATAAAGTTGAATCATTTTGATGCAAAGAGCTAACTTTACGACATATGGTAAGTCAAACTTCGTTGGCTCGAGCTCGGTTAGCTCGAGTTTATGCTTGACGAACTAATTATTTATGGACGAAAAAATAAAGAGTTTTGATGTGTAAGCACATATATTAGTTGCAGGGACTATTTTTATAAGTCTCAATTACCTGGATGCTGGATTTGAGGGACAATGTGAATAACGTTCGTAATATCTGCTCAAAACTGACATATTTAGGTTAACCCCCTTATTACTATGAGAAACGAACACATTTAATACAGTAAATGCGTCGATATCTTAGACCGGCGGTTGCTGAAAATGCATGGTTTGTGGCTGAAATATGCATGTCAAACATTTACAAATTATATTCAATTACTATCTAAGCTCTTGTTTTCTACACGGACTAGTTACTTTAATTTTTTTTTTTTTTTATATATTTAGGTATCTCATAAACGCAATTTATCATATGACTTGCATATATTGTATCAATTGTGTATATGATCTAGTGCGTTCAGACATAAAGTGGTAAACGTAAAGTAACCCAACCTACTGTTATACCAACTCAAGTATGGCAATCCTTGTCCGTCAAATATGCAGAATATGTTAATAAGCTCTTGAAAATGTTATGTTTTAATATTCAGTGGTTTTGAGTAGAAAGATAAGCTTTTCGGGAAATATTTTAAAGTATTGTATTACATTGGTATTGACTTTAAATGGGTGAGGGGAGGTGTAAGGGTTGCGTACTACACCACTGCGCTCATATGTATAGGTTTATCAACTAGTTTCTGCTACATCATCTTGTAAGACATTGTTTATTATTTTAGTACCAAATTATTTTGTGATTGGTCAAACAGAAGAGATTGATCGTATAAATAATTGCCAATTCCTGAAATATCTGACGCAAATGTAAATAAATGTGTCAATATTTTAAACGAACATGTTTACTAAAATATACATCGTTTTCGGTTGAAATTCATATGAAATATACTTGCGTTAATGTCAATAGCTGTCTTATCCATTGTTTTCTGCACTGAATTATACAATACTGTAATTATAATATAATTGCCTTGATATACAAATGCGCAATGTTATCATAAAGTTAACGCATATAATGTTGCATTCTGTATACGACTAATTGCTTCCGAGTGTCAAAACACTCTGACGGTAACTAAACGTGAATAACATCCAACTTGGTACCTTATCACGTGTCAAGGATACACTATTCTTGCTGAATCGGAATATATCTTGTTATTTTATAGCGTTAGAAAGTAAGTTTCTGACATTTCTATCGGATTTCGTAAATTAACCCTAAGCCTGCTATTCGCGACTAAGGTGATTATTCAAACAGCTTGGATCCAGATCAGACGCTCAGTATCTCGGCGTATGATCTGGATCAAAGCTGTTGACACTCAGACAATAGGTTCACTAAATTTTAAGAAAATCGGACGATATTCAAAAATGAAGCAGACGACATTTTTAGCAGATGACAATTTTCGTAGCAGGCTAAGGGTTAAATAATGGAGGGGGTAGGGTAACGCAACGAGTTGTTTCGCTGTTATGTATAGTGCTATCTACTGGTTGCTTCTACATCACTATTAAGTATTTATAGATCAATTCAAAATAATTTGATACTTATCTGTTATGTCATGACTCAAACAGAGATTTTGATCGGGTAAAATATGGGCGAATCCCGATATATATGCAGCAAAACTGACACAATGATATAAAGGGATACTTATTTTTAGGTTTCATTCTGAACAATAGGTAAGCAAACCTTCTTTTAGACAAACCGATTTTTAAAATTTAGACATTTCCCTATAAGAAACGACCTTCGCTTCCTTTGAAGAGGAAACGATTTATAAATCTGTCGTGATCCTAGATCAATGGTTTACGTATAGGATAGAGGCCGAACACTGTCTATTATGTGAACGAAAGGACAGATCGAGGCGCATAGCGCCGAGATCAGTTCTTTCTTTCACATAATAGACAGTTGAGGCTTCTATCAGACTTATAACGTGACATCCTTTGTTTAAATAATTGAATGTAAACCTATGACACACTTGAAGAAGTTATTATACAACCGTTTGCTATAAATTCGAATCTCAAGACAGTGCATGAAATAATTGAGATATTCATTGTACCCTATTTCACGAGTGTACACACATCATGGTTTGTCATTCTTACCTATTTACACATTAAATGTTCTTTTTGTATACCTTTGGCAAATGGTTTGGACATATGTCAGGCACTGATTAGCTCGGAAACTGATCTGGTACTGAAACGTTTTATTCTTGTAAAAAATAATCATGATAAAGAAACAACGTCCATGTTTTTTTTTTATAAAAAAAGGCGCTTACATTTAAATGGATATGATAAACGTGCCTTTTATGTAACCTATTACATAAAATGATTCGAAATCGATTGTGACGCAGTCAGTTTACTATTTTGCAGTTGTGCTTGTTTGGATACCGAGATTGGATATGTTTAGTGAATGTTTGGATATACATAGTGTATTTTCGGATATATATGTTTAGTAATTTTATAGATTGTATGCGATATGCAAAACTTTGATAATAGTTTTACGGGAAATAACACATATATAATTAATTACTAACTACGATATTTTGCTAGATTTGCGCTGTTTTTTACAACGTCTATCGTGTAGTATATCTCTTATCTAGAACGGGTCGTTTTCTGTTTCAAGTTTTAGAATTCATCTTGTTTATTCATTTTTAGACAATATAAATGTATATTAATAAAGATACACACAAGTTTG